>PVLC010009594.1:35382-53601 GCA_004027655.1 Graphiurus murinus | reverse complement strand
CCTCTCACCCTTCTAAAATGTTTCTCAGATAGCAGTTTGTAAGTCAGTAAGACAGTAGGCTGAAGACTGAAACAATCTTCCACTTCAAAGTGCTGAGCTCTAGAATCTGCTCTTTCTATACCTGTCCTCTCTATATCCTAGCATATGTACAATGAAACCACTGATTTAAAAACTATTAAATAGTGTTGATTTCAGACTGTTCTACTACCTTAAATGAATGCAACTTACCCTTAACATTATATTCAGAAAAATACTTAAGCCTCGAGGTCCCCAATAATTTGGAGTACTGAACTAGATAACCACCCTAAGACACTTCTGACAGAAGTAATGCATTACTTAAAGAGAGGTTTCTAAAACCTGCTGTTAGAACCTACACATACATGGAAAACACTGATAACCAGTTATCGTTCACACGGTTTACTCTTCAGGCAGTCCTTTGCCATTAGTCAGCTTTAACTAGGCCAGAGTCCAGCAGGAAAGTGCATGGTGCACCAGATTCACCATCTCTTAAGTTGCTACTGTTTTCTCTTCTTTACTGAAAGGTTGTACTGAGCCAGGCTTTACCCATGACAGGCCAGCAACATGAACACTTTTATTATGCTGTTCTTCAGGCTTCTTTTTCTGAGTCAGCATCTTTTCTCTGGCTTCATCATGTACAGAAGGATTCCAAGGAGAAAAGCTGATTGCATACGGGTCTTCTATTTTAGGTTGGTCAAACAAACGAGCGGTGCATACCTTGACACTGTCAACCACTTTACTTTTAAAAAGCTGAACATCTTTTTCATACAATACTGCAGCCTCTGGGTTTAGGGGGTTTGTTGTATCAATCTTGTAGAAAACTCTCCTTGCATACATTAATACTTGCCAAATATGATTATGGTTCCGCCTCCATTTTGCAAATGCTCTCTTCACATCCAGTTCACCTGAGGTGGGATCAACTAGCGGGTGAAAGACGGGAATATCAAACACCAAGCGTGGACAGTCACCATTTGGGTAGTTATCAGGGATGTAAACTGTAAACTTGAACACACCATCTTGGTAAAGCCCATGACGTATGAATATTACTCCAAACCACATTAATGCAGAGCGGTAAGATGGCTGCACATAGACTCCTGGTAACTTCTGCTTCACAACCAAGGTAAATTCTGCAAGAAGAGAGTATTCCAGGTAGAAGGGTCCATAAGAAGCATGTGTGCCATTTGTTGACTGTGCTGCTGGGGCAGGAGATGTAGGCTTAGTTATGGGCAACGCATTTTTGGGAATAGAAGGCAGCTGTTTTTTTGGTGCAGTTCGTGGAGGACTGGTTTTCACGTCCCCTGTTAGTGTCTTCTCTTCGCCATCAGATCGTTTGCGTACAGAACTTGTAGACATGCTCCAGAAAGGGTTCATAACGTGTACTCCAGAGAAGTTCAGTGGTCTGTGTCATCAAACTCTTCTGTCCTCACCATTCGTTTTACCTACTAGTCGGCTGGACACTGCGCCTGACTCCAGTCCTTCAGTGCAGACCTCCCCGCTGCCGAGCGCCGTGGCGGCCCGACAGCATCTCCGGCCGCAGCGCCTGTTTATTACTATTAATTTATTTTATTTTAGATAATAGCATCTGAGGCAGAAAAGCCCAGACTGTAGCTTGTTTTACCCAAGAGTTCACTAAACAAAGATGGCACTCAATGTGTTGATTTTGAAAAGAAAAATTGAAAAGGGAACAGCACTTTTGAATTATATTTTTTTGGATAATTTGCAAAAAAATTACATAGTTTCTGCCTTCATAGGATGGTGACATTACTATCATTTAGAAGCCAGTTATTCCAATACTATTTACAGTTTTGGGATTGTTTTGTTTTTGGTACTGGGGATTGAACCCAGGAGCATTCTACCTCTGAGTTACACCCCCAAGCCTTTTTTTTTTTTTTTATTTGAATCAGAGTCTCGCTAAGTTGCTGTGGTGGTAGTGGTGGGAGGGGGGGGGGGAGAAGGTCCTCACTAATTTGCTGAGGCTGGCCTTGAACCTGTGATCCTACTGTCTCAGCTTCCCAAGGACTGGGATTACAGGCATGCACCACCATGCCCAGCTGCTATGTTCAGTTAGCAGATGACGGTGGTCCATGATGGATGTCCCTTCTTCTGCTAGCTGTTTGGTGATATGTGCACTATCACCTTCACAGTTAGCCAGGGCAGACTTATAGTTAGAGGGAGAACAGTGGGGAGGTACCATCTCAGAGACCCCAAATTACTCCCTCAACCCCAAACCTTCCTCACTAAGTTGGCTCAGGCTTAGATTCCATAATTAGAGATTCCACCTTTGTGAGTTCTAACAGCTTACCTCCTATGAAAATATTTCCACATCTAAGAAGGAATATCTATGAAATGGTCATTCTTTTGTATTGCAACTGATGTTTCTTAGAAATTTTCTTAAGTTTTTAACCAAAAAGTGAACAGAAACATCACAAAACACTATACTTTGGATATCAGAGAAGAACGAAATAGCAGAGGCTGACTTGACACATAGCCCCTCGGTGTCTCCATTCTGGAAGGTATATTCACATGATTGATTCATAACCGATATTTAGACTATATTGTTTTCCTATCGGCCACCTGGTTCCAGAATGTTCAATCCTGGAACAATTGCTGGGCTTTGGGTTGAATAATTCTTTGTTGGATGCATGGTGGGGTTGTCCTGGGCACTATACGGTGTCCAGCTTTGTCACTGGCCTTAACCCACAAGATGTCAACAGCACACACCCAAAGGTAAAGACCAAAAATGCCTCCAGGCTTTGCCAGATCTCTCCTGGGAGGTAGTATCACCCAGACTGAAAAGCATCAGTCTAAGTGAATCTCTGCTTTCCTCTTTCTTCCTAGTTGCTGAGGTCTAATTAGCGTTGCTTCAGGTTCATATTTAGTAGCTTTCTGGAATATTTTTTGTTGAGGTTGTTGGTACTGAAGACGGAACCCAGGGATATTCTACATTCATTCATTCATGTATGTATGTACGTATGTATGTATGTATGAATTTATTTGTACTAGGGATTGAACCCAGGAGCATTCTACCTCCAAGATACACCCCCAGCCCTATTTTTCATTCTTTGTTTTGAAATAGAATCTCAACTAACTGTGGAGGACCTCACTAGATAGCTGAGGCTGGCCATGAACCTGTGATCCTCCTATCTCAGCCTCCCAAGTACTGAGATTACAAGCGTGTGCCACTATGCCTGGCTTGAAATATTCTTTCAAACCACACTCTTCTTATCTGTAGCCTACTCTTTAGCCCTTAATTAATACGATGACTCTTTGGGTCTCTAAAGTTATAATTAGCGACCACATTTACCCATTGTTGCTATCCATGATATAGAGATGCTCTATACAAAATTGCTAAAGGTTGGAATAGAGACTATTCTACGCAGGAAAGAGAATAGACACTACATTCAGTCTCTTGACCATTGCGATCTTTCCACTAGTCTCCCTGATGACATTATGGCCACCAAAATCCAATTTCCTACTTCATTTGACAATCATAATTTTGTATGCTTGTGCGTGTGTGTGTGTGTGTGTGTGTGTGTGTGTGTGTGTGTGTGTGTGTGCAAGTGGTTAGAGTTTTCCTTTGGAGATTAAGAGTTAGTGCCTAGTTTGAAATAAGTCATTTAGTTTATGTTACTGAGATTAGGATAACTTTGATATAATGAAGTCACATTCATTTTATTTACTACATCTAGATTCTGCTCAGAGGAAAGCACAAACTTGCTGTAGTGCTAAGTTCAGGAAAGTTACCAAATCCAAGTGTTCCAGGAACTATACCTGACCATGTGAGATCTTAACACAAAAAGACTGAAGGTTGAGCCTGGCATGGTGGTGTACACGTGTAATCCCAGTACTTGGGAATCCGAGACAGGAGGATCACAGGTTCGAAGCCAGCCTCAGCAATTTCGTGAGGCCCTGAGCAACTTGTGAGATCTTGTTTCAAAATAAAGGATAAAAAGGGCTGGAAGTGTAGCTCAGAGCTACACTAATAATAATGATAATAGTAATAAATAGTTATTATTATCAATAATAAAAATAAGACTCAAGATTGGCTTGCAGAGGAACCCCCAAATCATGGTAGAGAAGACAACAAAAGTTCAAAGCAGGAGAGGCAGTACTGCAGAGGCAGGGTAAGAGGTGAGGTGAGGGCATCAGCAGAGCTCCATGGTAGTCAGAAGCCAGGGAGCCTGGGAATAGGAAGGGAAGTCAATGCAGACTAGTAGAGGCAAATGGTTCTGCCATCGTGTAGACTGTAGAATACCACTTCTGTGCAAGCTGACGGCCAGTCTATAGCAGGACTTGAGGCTGAAAACCACACAGCTGGATCCTTATCTCATGTGCTCAGATAAAATTCCAACCTATTTGCTGGATTATGATTATATTCTAATATTTATTTCTAAGTTTCTGCTAAAAGCACAGGATGGATTCAAAGTAGACTTCATCAAGTATTTTTGCTACAGTTTTAACCCTTAGAGAATATTTGATAGGGTGGCTTCACCCCTAACTCACCTGATCATAAGAAAATTAGGAAGTTATTAGAACATTTTGCTTTTTTTGTGTGTGTGGTACTGGTGATTGAACCCAAAGGGTGTTCTACCTCCAGACTATACCCCCAGCCCTATTTTTTTATTCTTAATTTGAAACAGGGTCTCACTAAGTTGCAAAGGGCCTCATGCTTAGTTTAGACCATCCTACTTTTTTGAAGAGAAATGCAAATATTAATCAAAATTATTGGTGAACATGATATAAGATGAGGTGATTCATATTATCCATTGCATAATAATTTGAAAATAGCTTGCCAATTCTGAAATATATTAGCTTAAATTTTTTAAAGATTAGTAGATGCAGCTGGGCAGTGGCATATACCTGTCATCCCAGTACTTGGGAGGCTAAGATAGGAGGATTGCAGGTTCAAGGCCAGCCTCAACAATTTAGCAAGACCTTCAACAGCTTAGTGAGATCTCATTTCAAAATAAAATAGGGCTGGGGATGTAACTCAGAGGTAGACTGCCCCTGGGTTCAATCTCCAGTACAAATAAATAAATAAATAAATATTTGGTAGATGGATGCATATGGCCTAGGAAAAATTTAAGGAATGTTGTTACACGCTATAGTGTTTGTACTGTTACCATCATGGTTTGTAATGTTATCACAGTGGTTTGTAATGTTACTGGCACATCCTGGTTTACACAGGGCATTTTTGTTTTTACATCTTTCATGCCTGCTGACTATGCACATGGAAAATAACAAAACTGGGTTGAATCAACTGGAAGAGATCATTCATGTGAAAATAGTTCACACAGTACTTGGAAAAAGTAGAGACTTAATGTTATTTTGGAGAAACTGAGGCAGGGGATATTGTCTCAAGTTATCTAAGGTGATTGAGTTAGAGCCAGGGAAAGAATTCAGGGATTCTTATCATTAAATATGTTGCCTATTGTTTGATATGTTAGGTTTGCAAAATCAGGCTTTACCTGTCATTTTTTTCCCTTTGTGTGTACTGATCAAGGGAGAAATTGGACATACAATATGCCACATTTTTGCTATTAAATGACACTCATGCCTTAGTTATAGTGAAGTCTTGTGTACTATGAGCTGTTATCACTTACTTAACATGCTCTGGGTTTTCTTATCAATGGGGTGGGGTTACTACCAGCCTCCTAAGGCTGTTCTCAGGGTTAAACAAAAGAATATATGTATGTGTTGTGTCCAACATAGGGCTTGGCCCAGAGTCTCTGCTCCAGAGAGGAAATCACAGCTGTTTTACTTTAAGAGGATCTAAATACATTTAGCAACATCTTAATATATTCCTAAGGAAGTTTCTTCCAGAAAGGTGTCTATATGATATATTCAAACTTGAGAATTCAGTTCATATTATTAGCTTTTCTGATTAGATATTTTTAATGGCTTCATTCTTTATATTAAATGGGTTTTTACTCTATTTGCTGTAACCTTTCTTGTTGTTTGGCAGAGAACATTCTTTTAACACTATCCCCTTAAAGAATCCAAATGAGAGTAGATATGGCTTCTGAAAGTCTGGGATATTTTTAATCTTCTAAGTCTTCAACCAATTGTCATTTCATTAAGGTGCCCCACTGAGACGTTCTTTCACATACCATCATTAAGATGAATTGTAGCTCTGCTCTGTAATATGCATATTGCAAGCTTGGACCACATGTGCTGAAATTATAACTGCAGACACACTCTATTCCTGGAGAGGAGCATGGAACCACAGCTGTGGCTTCAGGAGACATTGCTGTCAGCTTCAAGCCACCTTCCTAATGATCAGACAAGAAAAAAGAAAGAAAGAAAGAAAGAAAGAAAGAAAGAAAGAAAGAAAGAAAGGCACTAGCAAGTCGACTCCTTGGCAAAAATCAAATGCTAAAAGAAATATCAAAGATTCTTAATTTTTAAAAAATTGTAATAAACGATACACAACAAATTTATTATTTTAGCCTTGTGTACAATTCAGTGACATTAAACACATTTACTTGTTGTGTAACCATCACCACTATTTTTACTCAAAGCTTTTTTATCATCCCCAATATAAACTGTCCTCATTAATCAAAGATTTCCCATTCCTTCCTCTCCTCTGTCCCAGGTAACCTCTATTCTATTTTCTGTCTCTTTGAATTTGCCTATTCTAGGTAGTCCGTATAAATGGAACCATAAGATATTTGTCCTTTTATGTCTGTTGTATTCCGTTAACCAAAATGTTTTCAAGGTCCATCCATGTTGTGCCATATGTAGAATTTCCATTTATTATTATGGCTGAGTAGTATTCCACATTTTGTTTAATCCGTTCATCTATTGATGAACATGGGTTGTTTCTACCTTCTGACTACTGTAAGTAATGCTGCTGTGAAAACTGGTATATAGATCTGTTTGTGCCCTGTTTTGATTTTTTGGACTACCTAGAAGTAGCATTACTGGGTCATATAGCATCTCTATGTTTAATGTTTCAAGGAACCAACTCACTATTTTTCCCAATGCTGCACATTTTATATTCCTACCACCAATAAGCAAGGGTTGCAACTTATGCACATCTTTGGCAGTATTTGTGATCTTCTCTCCCTCCTCCTCCTTCTCCTCCCCTTCCTCCTCCTTCTTCTTTTTCTTCTTCTTCTTGTCATCCTAGTTCATATGGAGCATATCTCAGTGTAGTTTTGATTTATATTTCCCTAATAACTAATGATGGTAAACATATTTACATGTGCTTACTAGCCATTTGCATATCTTTTTTGGAGAAATGTCTATTCAAGTCCCATGCTCATTTTTAAAATTGGTTTGTTATTTTTTGTTGTTGTTGTAGGTTGTAGGAGTTCTTTATATGTTAGGGATATTAATCTCTTGTTAGATATTATTTACAAGCACTTTTCCACTCTGTTAATGCTGTTATTTTGCTCTTTTTTATTTATTTATTTAATTTTTAAAATTTTATTGATGCATTGTAATCATACATCTTTGTTAGGTACAAGCTGGTAAAGATATACATGCACACATCTTTCATTTAACCCTTCCCCAATTTTTGCCCCATACTCTCCTCCCTCCCTCCTTCTCAAGTTCAGTTTAGTGATTGACTTTAATATGTTTGTGAAAGTACATCATGTGCATTAGGGTGTTTCCCTCCCCATCACCTTCAGTTAAGTCACCTTTGCTCATCTAAAATTCTCCTTCTTCATCTAGAGTCCCTCTTATGAACCACTTTCTCACTAGCTTCTGCATATTAGGGAGAACATACAATTTTTTATTTTTTGTGACTGACTAATCTCACTTAACACAACGTTTTCCAGTTCCATCCACTTCCCTGCAAATGACATGATTTTGTTCTTTATGACTGAGTAAAATTCCAATGTGTAGATATCCCATAGTTTTGTGATCCCTTCATCTGTTGATGGACATCTTGGCTGGTACCACAGTTTGGCAATTGTGAATTGTGACTATAAACATAGATACACGTGCATTAGTCTGACAGTTTGGTTTCCATTCTTTTGGGTAGATACCCAGAAGTGATATTGCTGGATCATATGGTAGGTTCATTCCCATTTGTCTGAGGATCCTCTATACTGTTTTCCAAATTGGTTGCACTAATCTGCAATCCCATCAACAATGTATTAGGGTTTCCCCTTCTCCACACCCTGCCAGCGTTTGTTGTTGTTTGTGTTTTTGATGATTGCCACTCTAATTAGTGTTATTTCTTTTGATAGTGTCCTTAGGAATTCACAAGTTCTTAATTTTATGAAATACAATTTATCTTAAAATTTTCTGTACTTCTAGTATCATACTAAAGTTTACTTTTTAGAATTGTAGACAGAGCTGAGCACAGTGGTCTACTCCTATAACCTCAGTACTTAGGAGGCTGAGAAAGGAAGATTGCAGATTTGAGGTGAGCCTCAGCAATTTAGGGAGACTTTGTTTCAAAATAAAAAAATAATATATGGCTAGGGTTGTAGCTCAGAGGTAGAACACTCCTGGTTCAATTCCCAGTACCATGAAAATAAAGTAAAAAAGTTTCAAACTGAACTTTAACATTCACTTGCAATAATGGTTGATACAACTCTGTCTTCTGTTATTTTTTGCCATCAGATATGTTATCTTGGTTTACAGGGTACCATACCTGGTGAACAATCCCTTTCACAACCAACAGGGCTCCCCAAGTCACATTAAATGATTTTTCTGTTGACTATTCCAACAGCTGAATATCATCTCATCCTTTCTGCTCTGTAACAGGAGAGAGGGAGAGACACGGTATATTGATACTCAATTGATACTCAGTGCTGATTACCATGGTAGTCAATACTCAGGTTTACAAGTAGAACTGGATATGTTGTTGTGTTGTGCTCACATTCTAAGAGCACTGTGCTTGGGAAATATGTGTTCAACCTTGTCTTTTATTCCTTAAGTTTCAGAAATCACCTGTTTCTAGGAGACTGGCCACAGAAGTCAGTGCTGAAAGCCACTCTCCCAGTGTACTAAATATTTGTAAACTTCACAAAAATAAAACATCTCAAAATATTAAAAGAGTATTCTGTATTACCTGGCTCCCAAATTCTTTTTGTGTTTGTTTGTTTTGGGAGGGGGATTTTTCTTAGTGCTGAGGGTGCACTCCAGGCCCCCATGCATGCTAAGTATCCACGCTGCTACTGGACCACAGCCCCCAGCTCCTGGTTCACAATTCGTTTTTTAAATTCTGTCATATTTGTAGTCCAACAGGGTTAAAAGTATGAAGGATAAACAGGAAAAAAAGCAAAAAGTTAAAATGCCAACCTGAGGGGTACATGGAGACCTAGGAAACCAGAGGCCAGTGCCAGACTTGGAAATAAAAAAAAAAATTGTCCAATAGACCTTTGAGACCCTGGAAAAAAACCAATCCTGTCAACTACTTGGCCCTCTCCTTGGGGTGTTTATTAAACTCTCTCCCTCAGCAGATTCTCAATATTAAATGCCCTGGAGCTTTGGCTGTGGCTTTAATTCAAAGCCCAGAGACCAGAAAAAGCAAAACACCACACAAATGTGAAGTCAACACTACCACACCCATGGCTTATTCACTGACTGTGGAAGCCAGGAAACATCTCAAGGTGTGCCATGCCTACACACTTAATCTTCTCTCATACAAAGAAAGCAGTTCAGACACGATCAGCATACAGTTAGAAATATGCACAAGCACGACTATCTCAGAAATTCTGTGGTACAATGGCTTAAACATCTGAACCTTGAGAGGAAATAAATATTGCTCAGTATAACCATAGTAGAGACATACAAAACAAGCTTTTCTGGAAAAAGTATAGTTAAGACCCCAGAAGTAAGCTCACTGAGAAATTAAATGGGCCTATAAAGCACCAGCACATCACAGCTGTGTCTTCCGTTTCTATCAGGTTAGTAACTGCCTTAGGAATCTCGGCATCAGGATCTTACCGACTGCCCCGGCTGTCTTGTGGATGGCTCTTTTCTCACCACCCACTGCACAGGTCGGGTGTCTTGGTTCTATTCTTTGGAGTAAGGGTAAGCAAACCATCTGGTAAGAACTACACGGTAAATATTTAGGCCTTTGGGATCCAAGAGGTAAATTCTAGGATGCTATAAAAGGGACTACATAGCACTTTATATATAATCAAAGATAAAAACCAATCCTAGACAGACTTGGTCAGTGAACCACAGTTTGCGGACCCTGTTTTGGGGGACTGATCAGCTTAGAAGGCTCCACAGTGTGAAACACCAGCAACAGCAGGTCACTAGCAACTGGGGTGTGGTTTTGCTTTTGAGGTTCTCCATTGACACAGAATGCAAAGCCTTGTGTTCTCAGAGGGGCCAGATCATAAAACCCTTCTTAGCACATGCAAAACCACAGAAAGTAATTGTCTTTTCCATCGAGGTATAGCTGGCATGCAATGCTTTGTATTTCATCACTGATGTCAAAGTTGAGTAGTAACTGTTGGGAAATGACCAAATGTTTCCTCCAGCATTCGGGAAGTCTGAAGGTTGCGCATGCCGTGTTGGCTGTATGAGAGTACTGAGCCGCAGAACTCGGCCATCTTGTTACCGTGATCCTGCTGGTGACGGCCAAGCAGCACCGAGAGGTTGTAAGAATGAATGAGATAATGTCTGTGAGGTGCTTTGAGCTCTTGAGAAGAAATTTTCTTTGTAATTAGAAAGTAATGCTGCATTATTACAGTTATTATGATTATCACCATTATTAAAGGTAGAGCCAGGAGACACGGCCCTTCCAATGAGAAAAATTCTGAATAAAGCCAAGTAACTCATAAAGGAAGTGGTTCATGCACCAATTATGAGCTTCCAGTTTGTAATTACAGTGTGCTGGGTGGCTTTGCCTGCACCAGTTGGTTATTCATTCAGAAGAGCTACCCTTGGCACATCTGAAATAGCTCCCAAAGGTGGCCAATGTACGCCTAACACAAAAGGAACGCAAGAAAGTCTTGTGTGACCACTGAGTTGAGAGTTGAAATTTAATTGCTGATTGGAGATTGCCTTTAAATTCACATAGAGACAGGGCAAAATTTTGTCAATGAAGAACTTTTGTTAAGAAAGGAAAAAAATCAAGTGTGAGTCTTACATGTACAAACAAAACAATAACAAAAAGAGCTATATGTTCACTTCATCCTCTCGCTGTATTAACTGTTGATACAGCTTTAAGTTAAGTCCTCTTGATGCCAAAATGTAAGAGCTCAATAGTTTCCTCTTTGATTCCTAAAGGCTCATTTTATTCTACCACATCTCTGGTCCCACAGAAGGAAAATGGAAAGTTATGAAATTGA
This sequence comes from Graphiurus murinus, assembly GCA_004027655.1. Taxonomy (NCBI): domain Eukaryota; kingdom Metazoa; phylum Chordata; class Mammalia; order Rodentia; family Gliridae; genus Graphiurus; species Graphiurus murinus. The sequence goes on along the minus strand of PVLC010009594.1, from coordinate 42,316 downwards.
AAGATAAAAACTAAACAAAAAGCCTCACCAACTTAGCAAGACCTTGTTTCAAAATAAAATAGGGTTAGAGGTATAGCTCAGAGGTAGAATGCCCCTGGGTTCTATCCCCAGTAAACACACACACACACACACACACACACACACACACACACACCACAGAGTTAAAAAAAAAAAAAAAAGCCAAATGAGGGGTGCATGGGGTCTTGCTTGGGTCTTAGGAGGCTCCAGGAAGACAGAGAGGCCAGTGGCAGCCTTTGATTCAAACTCGAATGGCCATCAGGACCCCCGCAGGGCATGTCCAGTGTCCTGCCCCCTGCTCCCTGCATACTCTTCAAACTCTATTAGCCATACTTTCTGAACATGGAAAACAAGCTGTGGCATAAGCTGAGAGATCTGAAACTAAGAGATAAACACATCACTGAGAACATCGGAGTTTGTGATCTCCTTGCTTCTGGTACCCAATTATTTACCACTTTCACATACTGTGGGAAGACAGTCCTAATTCCTGCAACTTACCCCCAACACAACATGCAGTCTTTCAAATTCCCTTTTCAAGTTGTTCATTCTGAATCTACAGTCAGGTAATGTATTAATTTACACAGAGTCACTGATGGAGGAATAGACATTTTTTTAAGCCTTTATTTAGAAACTTTGTGTGTGTGTATATATGGTACTGGGGATTGAACTCAGAGGCTTTATACCTCTGAACCACACTCCCAGCCCTTTTTTTTTTGGGGGGGGGGGCGTACTGGGGATTGAACCCAGGGGCATTCTACCTCTGGGCTATGCCCCCAGTCCTATTTTTTATTCTTTATTTTGAAACAGGGTCTCACTAAGTTGTGGAGGGCCTCACTAAGTAGCTGAGGGTGGCTGAGAACCCGGATCCTCCAGTCTCAGCCTCCCAAGTACGGGGATTACAAGCATATGCCACCACGCCCGGCTCCCCAGCCCTTTTTTAATTTTTTATTTTGAAACAGAGTCTCACTAGGCTGCTGAAAATCTTGATAAGTTGCTGAGGCTGGCCTTGAACCTGTGATCCTCCTGTCTCAGCCTCCCAAATACTGGGATTATAGGCATATGCCACCACAAACATTTTTAGAAAAGCTAATTTGAAAAAATAAAAATTAATGGGAAAAAATTTTCCATTCAAAATAAACATTGCTTTGCAAAGTCCTAGAATAAAAAATTTACATATATTCTAAAATTTATATTGCTGACCTTATTAAATAAATGAAAGTCAATGAGGAAATTGGCAGAGCCTTTTAAACAATAAGATGTTAAAAAGCCAAGCATGTTTGAGGAGGAATCAGCAATCATAATTTAATCTTTCAACCCTTGTATTTATAAAGTGTCTTGCAGTTCACAATGTTCACATGTCCCTTCTCATTTAATATTTGCAATGAATGAGTTATATATTATTATATATTATTATCATTTCTATTTTTCAGCCAAACAAACTAATATTCAGAGAGACAAACTGATCTATGCACAATCATATAACCACTGAGTGATAAAACTGTGGCTAGAATTTGTTTTTTTCCATTACTAACTTCATACATTGTGAACCATCTTGAGATAGAAATTTGGCTTCTATAACAGATGCCCAAATAAAAGAGAAATTTCTTGCTATCTAATTCAATTGCCTATAAATAGTCTGCTCATACAGTCTGGAGGTACTATGACATTCCATCATGTGAATGACCCAGGCTCAGTCCACTTTACTATCATCAGCTCCTGGCTTCTATCTCATGAACTAACCCAATGATTTCAGTTGCTACAATCACATCTGAATTGCAGCTAGCAGGAAGGGAAAGAGGAGGGAGGGAAGGGCTCTTGCCTTCAGTGTAAGAGCACTGCCTAGAAGCTATACATATCTTCTCTTCTTATCAGCAAGAACTTGAAAGCAACTAGTGGCAAATAACCTTGTGCTCAGTTAAACCATGGGATTCTGTTGACAAGGGACAAGGAGAAGAATGCATACTGTCTATCTTTCTTATTTTCAGTATCTATTGTATGTCAAAAAAAATTAGCTAATGTGCTGGAATAGAGAAAGGAAGTGAGTGTGGTTACCTCTTCTCAATTTAGGCCAATCTGTGTCTTCTGTTCTGTGGTTGGACAATTCCTTCTCATCATCAGGCACAGTGGTTTGAACCTGGCACCTAAGGTTTGGTAGACTGGATAATGACCCTCAAATATATTCACAGCCTAATCCCAAGAATCTGTGACTATTGCCTTAGATGGCAAAAGAGATTGATTCAATTAAGAATTTTGAGAGGGGAAGACTATCCTGAATTATCTGGCTAGGTCCAATGTCACCACAATGGTCCTTTTAAGAGGGAGACAGGAGATCAGAGTGAGTAGTAGAAGAAGGCAATATGATCATGGAAGCAAATTGGAATGGTGGCACCAACAGAGGCTGGAAGAGCCAAGCAACTGATTCTCCCTTTGACCCTCTTTAAGGAATCAGCCCTTCCAACATCTTGATTTTATCTCTATATGACTCTTGTTTTTACTCCTAATCCTTGGGACTGTAAAATAATTTGTATTTGGTTTTTTGTTTGTTTTATTTTGGTGGTACTGGAGATTGAACCCAGGGGCATTCTGCCTCCAGGCTAGATCCTCAGCCCTTTTTATTTTATTATTTGGAAACAGGGTCTCAATAAGTTGTGGCAGCCTCATTAAATTGCTGAGGCTGACTTTGAACCTGTATTCCTCCTGTCTCAGCCTCTAAAGTACTGGGATTACAAACATGCACCACTATATATGTAGTCATTTGTTATTGCATCAATATGAAACTAATACATGCACCAGGTAAATGGTGAGGCCCAGATGCTACAACTTCTCAGAAGAGCCAGATTCCAGGACTCAAGTATGGGGTGGGGGGAATTCCAGCACCATCCCTCTGAAAGGCACACTAGTTCTTTATAAATTATGTGAGACCCTGAAAACCTTTCTTATGCATTCTCGGTTTAAACCATCTGTGGGAGGTGTTTTTTGTTTGTTTGTTTGTTTGTTTGTTTTCCCTTTCATTCATTTAGCACCAAAAAAGGACAATATAAAGTGGCTCTATCCAGATGTACCTTGCTTTCAAAGATGGGTGGCCATGTGATTCATTTTTCAGAAATAAAAAAAACTGCTAGGCTTTGTGGTACATGCCTGTAATCCCAGTTACTTGGGAGTCTGAAGCAGGAGGAGCACAAATTCAGGGCTAGCCTGGGCAACTTGGCAAGATCCTATCTCAAAAATTTTAAAAAGCGGGGCTGAGGATGTAGTTCAGTGGCAGAACACTTACCTAGCCTGCGTGAGATCCTGGATTCAGTCCTCAGTACTGTAAAAACAAACAAAAAGCAAGCAAGCAAACAAACAAAAACATAAAGGAAGATATTGGACCAGAAAGTATGACCTACTATTGGACTACTTACTAATGAGTACATTTGAATTGTTGTAGTGTTTGGCCACTGTGCCATGAGGAACATGCCTGTGGTAGCTATCCTCCCTCTCATTTAAAGACATTGAATGATGAGTCAAGAATGGACACAGGCTTAAGAGGAAGACAAGGTGAATGAACAGAGGTGTGGCACAAATATTTCTAATGTGAATTTCTTGAGGCTGAATGGATTCATGCCCTGCACTTGTGCACATGCACTGGATTAACACACCAAGAGGTTGAGAATTAGTTTATCCTTTTGGAGGGAAGCCACAGTCAGATACTTCATCTAAAAAAAACCCAGTAGTTCCTCTTGGTTGGAAATTCATAAGGAAAGAGAGGATATACAGGACACATCTGTTTTTGTGCCAATACCATGCTGTTTTTATTACTATAGCTCTGTAGTATAATTTAAAGTCAGTAATTGTGATGCCTCCTGCATGGTTCTTATTGTTGAGAATTGCTTTGGCTGTTTTGGTCTTTTGTTTTTCCAAGTGAAATTTAGGACTGATTTTTCTAGGTCTGTGAAGAATGACTTCGATATTTTGATAGGGATTGCATTGATTCTGTAGATCACTTTTGATAGAATGGCCATTTTGATAATATTTATTTTGTCTATCCAAGAGCAACAGGGATCTTTCCATCTTCTAAAATCTTCTTCAATTTCTTTCTTTAGTGCTTTATAATTTTCATTGTAAAGGACTTTTACCTCCTTGGTTAGATTTATTCCTAGGGTTTTTATTGTCTCGAGATTATCGTGAATAGAATTGTTTTCTGTATTTCTTTTTTAGTGGATTCATGAAAGCTACTGGTTTTTTTAGATTGATTTTGTAGCCTGCTACTTTGCTGAATTCTTTTATCAGCTCTAGGAGTCTTTTGGTTGAGATTTTCGGGTCTTCTAAATATAGGTCATCTACACATAGAGATAATTTCTTCTTCTCCTCTTTGAATTCTTTTTATATCCTTCTCTTGCCTTATCACTCTGGCAATAGTCTTGAGGACTATATTAAAAAGAAGTGGTGATAGTGGGCATCCTTGTCTTGTTCCTGATTTTAAGGGGAATTCTAGTACTTTTCCCCCATTTGATATGATGTTGGCTTTGGGTTTATTGTATATTGCCTTGATGATGTTGAGGTAAGTTTTTTCTATTCCAATTTTCTGCAGTGCTTTTAAAATAATTAGGTGTTGATTTTTATCAAATGCTTTTTCAGCATCTATTGAGATGATTATGTGATTTTTGTACTTAGTTCTATTTATGTGAATTACATGTATTGATTTGCTTATGTTGAACCAGCCATGCATTCCTCAAATGAAACTAATTTGGTCATGGTGTACACTTTTCTTGATGTTGTTTTGAATGCATATCACTGGTATTTGTTTAGGATTTTTGAAACTATGTTCATCAGTTATATTGGTCTGTAATTTTCTTTTCTTTTCTTTTGTGTGATACTAGGGATGAAACCCAGGGGCATTCTACCTCCATGCTACACACCCAGCCCTATTTTTTTTTTATTCTCTATTTTGAAACAGGGTCTCGCTAAGTTGCGCAGGGCCCCACTAAGTAGCTGAAACTGGCCACAAACCCAGATCCTCCTATCTCAGCCTCTCAAGTACTGGGATTACAACTGTGCACCACCACACCCGGTTTGTAATTTTCTTTTCCTGAGGAATCTTTATTCCGTTTTGATATTAAGGTGATACTGACCTCGTAGAAAGAGTATGGAAGGATTCTATCTCTTTCAATTTCACAGAATAACTGTTACAGAGTATTGGGTTTAGTTCTTCTGTAAAGGTTTTGTAGAATTCAGCTAGGAATCTATATGAACCTGGACTTTTCTTTGATGGAAAACTTTTTATTGATATTTATATCTCTTTGCTTCCTAGTGGCACAAAATCAGACACATAGACTAATGAAACAGAATAGAAGATAATAGAAACAAATCCACACATTTATAACCACTTGATTTTTTACAAAGGTGCCAAACATATATGTGGGAGAAAAGACAACCTTTTCAACAATGATGTTGGGAAAATTGGTTATCTATTTATAGAAAAATGGAATTAAATCTCTACCTCTCACCCTGTGTAATAGTCACCTCAAGATGGATCAAAGACCTGGAAATTAGACCAGAGACTTTGAAGTTATTAGAGGATGGCATAGTTCCAACACTCCAACATATAGGCACAGGAAGAAACTTTCTCAATAAGATCCTTGAAGTTCAGGAAATTAAAATAAGAATTAAATAAATTGGATGGCAATAAACTAAAAAGTTTCTGCTCATCAAAGGAAACTATCAAGAGTCTAAAGAGAGACTATAGAATAAAGAAGATCTTTGCCAGCCATTACTTTAATAAAGGAATATTCTAATATTATAATATACAAACACTTAAAAGATTTAACACTAAAAAAAGTAACCCAATCCAGAAATGGGCAATTGAACTAAACAGACACTTCACCAATGAAGAGATACAAATGACCAATAAATAGATGAAAAAATGTTCAACATCATTAGCAATCAGAGAAATGGAATTCAAAATTATACTGAGATTCTATCTAACCCCAATCAGAATGGCAATCAAGAAGTCAAACAACAATAAATGCTGGTGTAGATGTAGGAAAATAGGAACTTTTCTACACTGCTGGTGGGATCGCAAATTAGTGCAGCCACTATGAAGTTCATTGTGGAGATTCCTCAAAAAACTGGGAATATAGATCCAGCATATGATCCAGTTATACCACTCCTAAGTATCTTTCCAAAGGGACTAAAATCAGGATATTACAGTAATGTATGCATATCCATGTTTATAGCTGCACAATTGACAATAGCCAAGTTATGGAACTAACCTAGGTGTCCATCAACAGATGAATAGATTACAAAATTATGGGATATAAACACAATGGAATTCTATTCAGCGATTAAGAAGAACAAAATAATGTCATTTGCAGGAAAATGGATGGCCCCGGAGAACATTATGTTAAGTGAGATTAGCCAGTCACAGGTATTAAAGGGACATATGTGGAAAATAGGGAGAATTGGGATATCAGAGGGACTTCACATAATGGAGGAAAAACTCCAGAGGAGCCAGGGAGGTGCTCTAGGAGAAGGGGATGGGGGGAGGAGAGAGAGAATCCATGGAGGAATCACTTCCATTGACAGTATGAATATATGTGAGAATATCAATGTCAATCTCAATACCCTGTATGGGGAAGAGGGGAGTAGGGAGGGAGCTGAGGGGAAAGCCCCCAAGTGCAGTGTGCGTGCATGTAACTATCACCAGGAAATACATTATGATGTGAAACAACAATGCACCAATAAAAGTATTAAAAAGTTTTTAAGAAGGACACATCTGTTGCCAGATATTTAAGAGGACACTTTGGGGTTGAATTTGGTTTAGGATGAATAAGTTCTGGTGACAAATATTAACATTACATTTTGAAATAAGCAGGACATTTTTTTTTTTTTTTTTTTTTTTTTTTTTTTTTTTTTTTTTTTTTTTTTTTTTTTT
>PVLC010009594.1:20000-35282 GCA_004027655.1 Graphiurus murinus | reverse complement strand
TCTCAGCCTCCCGAATGCTGGGATTACAAGCGTGCGCCACCACGCCCGGCTTTTTAATAGGTGTCACTGTTGCAATAATTCTGTGATCTTAACTCATCATTCTGATTTACTGAAGAAGAATCTGAGACTGAAAAAGAGTAGACAGTGTAAGTTTATTCAATTCAAGCAGGTGCAGCCCAGATCTGAACTTGAGTCTTTGACTCTGGGTCTGAGCTCCATAGACTGAAACAGGAAACCTCGGGCATAACAGTCAGTGTGATCACATTGGTACAGGCATGTCAACATCTGGCTGCAGCTGCATAGTCACACAGGGCTTGGGCTTTCTTCAGCTCTGCATATGCCTGCAGAGGTAAAGCTTGGGAGTATCTTTGGATAGATAGTCCTCAGACATCTCATCAATGTAATGCAATGTTAACTTTGCACTCTGTCTCTAACTGGCTTTCTTCCATAATTTTAGTGCATCCATTAACATACATTAGAAGCTATAGGACTTTCCCCCAATAACCTTTGGTGACAGTCATTGTCTATAAATTCAACAATGACCAACAAGTCAAATGAATTCCCCATTGCTATTGCAACCACCATGCCCAAGCTTCTTGAAGCTGCCCTGTTCCTTCTTCTCTAATCTGCTCACCTCTGCCTCTACCTCATGATTTATGTCCACAGAATGACCTGGCCAGCAGCCCTAGCTGAAGGAGTCTCCTGATGCAGACTCTCCTCCTGCAATCTCCATTTGATTTTCTCTTTAGAAGTTTTGATCTTTCCTGTAACTCTCATTAGTTTCTTCTAAAATTCATACATTCCCCCCTCTCTCTCCTAGAACACAATTTCTTTAAAAGCAGATCCCTTATGTTTATTCATCACTCTCATATCCCCAGAGACTAGAATCCTGCCTAGCGTAGAACCAGATTCTCAATAAATATCTGTTGAGTGAATGGATGAGATGACATTTATATGAAGCCTACAGTTTGGAGGCTCTGAACCCCTCCCTCCACTGAAAAGGAGTCCTGTCTTTTCTCATGGTGATTCTCCCCAAATACTCCTGGGAATCTCCAGGTGGCCTCACATATGCTTGTGAATCCATTCTCACAATCTCTTCTGCCTTCTGCTGACAGGGCAAAGAAAACTCAGGTGTACACCTCAAAGCTGGACTCCACATCTGGGAGTTGCTCAAGGAATGCATGACTCCAGAATCATGACACCACCTTGATTCTTGTACCTTTTCAAGTGAGGGAGTGGCCAGAACTCCTTTCCGTGTTATCATCAGTGAGGGGTGAACCACAGCAAAGTCGCCAGACCAGACTGAGTCAAGATGAGTTCCAATACCGAGAATGATCTATGTTCCATAATTTCTAGGTTTTATTGCTCATAGTTAGCAAGTTGGTAACCTACTTGAGTATGTTCAAAGATAATCATTATTCCCTATGCAATGTGAAAACGTAGGTTTGATACTAAATATTACTATGATGTAAAGATGTATGCAGTTCCAATGGTGTTGTCAGGAAAATTCTCCCAGATGTTTCCTGGTGCTGAACGGTATGGGCTCTTCACTCAGCTGAGATATCTGCTGGAGTCATGGGTGAGAGCCCTTCACACAGGTGGACTTTAGAATAGCATTCTTATCTCCACTCAGTGGTTTTATGTGTGACAGCATTATCTCTTTACTTGAGTGTTGTTACCCCTTTTGAGAAAAGGAACCACAGCTTATTTTTTATTCTGTCTTCCTAATGCCTACCTCATCATACGTTTGTTTTCATGTAGGATTAGTAAATACTAGATGGCATTTGATGACCCATGCATTTGCATATTACAGTTAAGAAGAGGTGTGTAAACTGTTTCAGGTATATTCACACCTGTCATCAAAGGACATCACATACAAAAAATGTTTAGGAGATACATTAAGCTAATCAATTTAATCATAGGTCAGCTTAGAAGAGATAAGAATGCAGCTGAAAACTGATTGCTTATCAACCCACAGCAAGGCTAGGACCGTGACTAAACATGTTGACTCTTCGTTGCCTTCTTCTCTCTAAAGGCTCAAGTCCCTTCTTCCCATTGGAATTTAATTCTCTGTTCCTCCTGACCATTTCACACCACCAGTAACCCCCACAGTCATGCTCATCAGCCCTGACCAATGTCTTCTGGGTTTGCCAAGTTGCTCAGGATTCTAAGAAACTTACTCAGCTGAATTTTCATTCACACACAGCTTCTGTTCTCCACACAAGCCAGACTGACCTATGCTCACCGTCAGCCATGTGGATGCTGAGCTGTTCCTCACAGTGCCGTGTCATGCTCACGCTTATGTTGTATAGTATTCCACCAAATAAATAAACCACAATTCATTTTCACTTTCTTCTCTATCTACTCTATATCACATGCCTTTCCCCCTTGCTCAGCTGTAAATAGTCTTCTACACATCTATTAAACTTGTGCATTCATTATGTTTGCTATATAACTAGGACTAGAATTCTTTGGTCAAAAGATGACTTGCAGAAGTAAAGAAGAAAAGTTCATTTGAAAAGTAGTTTGAAGGACTTAGACTTAAGAAAGTGAAAAAACAAAACCAGCAAGTTGTTTGAAAGGGGGGAAACTCCCCAAATTCCCAAAATTACATCAATTGATCCATGGATTTGTAGTGAGAAAGAACAACCTTCCCTCATGATTATAATATCCACAAACTTTATGGCCTACCTTTAGATATTAGCAATAAAATTGGTTTTCCAGGGCAGGAAAGTCTTATAGAACACGTACGGTTTCATTTATTTTGAGGCCTAAAATACACAAGTGGGCCTATTATTCTTGATGCAAAGTACTTGATTTACTATACTGAATGAGATATACATGCTTATTCATTGTGGTAGTTGGACAGAGTGTGGGTTATGCTTTTATAGGAGTATGTGATTTAGCTGATACTGCTAAATAGTTTTTTGGGGTGACTATACTGATTTACACTTCCAATGGAAGCATGTAAGTTAGTTTCAGTCGCTCCTCATCCTTTCTATACTTGATAGTGTCTGTACTTTAAGTTTAGCTGTTCTAGTGACCAAAGAGAGATGTCTCATTGCTTCTTTAAAATTTTTACTAGTGCATTTTCATTATGCATCATAGTGAGATTAAAATAATAAAATAGTGGTCAGTAAGACCACTATAGAGATCAGGATGGAGATTCATCAAAAGACTAGGAATGGAACCACTATGTGACCCAGCTATACCACTCCTGGGTATCTTTCTAAAAGAATTTAAGTCAGAGTATTATACTGATGTATGCATATCCATGCTTATAGAAGCACAATTCACAATAGCCAAATTTCAGAAGCAGCCTAGGTGTCCATCAACAGATGAATGAATAATGAAAATGTGGGATCTACACACAATGAAATTCTACTCAGTCATAAAGATGAACAAAAGTATGCCATTTTCAGGAAAATGGATGGACCTGGAGAATATTACACTAAGTGAGATCAGTTGGTCTAAGAAAGTGAAACGTTCTATGTTTTCTCTTGCTGCAGTTGATATTCAAATGTTTCTTTCAGTCTTATCGTGTGTGTGTGTGTGTGTGTGTGTGTGTGTGTGTGTTAAGGTGTTCGCTTTTAATTGCCATTTTGTGGAAGTGCTTTGTATTTGGGGGTGAATTCTTTGTCTGAAACACGCAGTGCTAATAGTTTCTCTCACTCTGTGATTTGTCTTTTCCTTCCCATGATGGTATATTTTGATGAACAGAAGTTTTTTACTTTTGCTTTTTTTTTTTTATGGTATTTGCCTTACACACGTTAAGCAAGTATTTTGCCACTGAGCTACAACCCAATCCTTTTAAATTCCACTTTGAGACAGGGTCTCACTAAGTTGCGCAGGCTGTCCTTGAACTTGTGGTCCTCCTGCCTCAGTCTCCCAAGTAGCTGGGATTATAGGCCTGTGCCGTTGCACTGGGCTAGAAGCTCTTAATTTTAATGTAATCTAATTTATCCATTTGTCTTTTGTGGTTAGCGGTGTTTTGTGCCCTGTTACGAAATCTTTGCCTATTCCAAGGTCATGACACATGCTCCTAAGTTTCCTCCTAAAAGCTTTATTTTTTTACCTTTCACATTTAGATCTACAATTCAACTAGAATTGAATTTTGTGGATGGTGTGAGATAAAAGGTTCAACATTTATTTGTTTCCAAATGGATAGCCAATTGACCCAGCACCATTTATTGAAAAAAAAAAAAAAAAAACCACAATTGTTACTGTTCTCTCGTTGCACTACAATGTCATTTTGTCAAACATCAGGTGCCACTGTGTGTTTTGGTCTGTTTCTGAATTCTTATTTATTCCATTGGCTTATTGTCTATAACTTTCTATATTTTTATGGATGCTTATAGAAATACAATGGATTTTCTACTAGTGGCCTTGTTAAATTCTTTTCTTAATTCCAATAGATTAGATGTAGTTTCTTTTGGATCTTATGCAGATAAAATGTCAGATAACCTTTCCTTTCTGTGGACAGGACAATTAAAGCTCACCATTAAATATCAAGAACTTCTGCATAGGTGTGATGACTCGTGCCTGTAATCCCAGCTACTTGGGAGGCTGAGGCAGGAGGATCACAATTAAAAGTGGAGTCTAATTTTCTACTCTCCTTGTCTTTCTTCCATTCTTCTGCATAGCCTTTATGACTTGCTTGAGCAACAGAACATGGAAAAGGTAAAGCCAGGCCATTTGGGGGCATAGATATTATGAAAAGGAACAGTTTTCATCTTGCCCTCTTGGGTACCTGAATACCACATAAAAAATAAAACTAGCTGGGCCTGGTGGTATACACTGGTAATTCTAGTTCTTATGAGGCTGAGACAGAAGTATCACAGGTTCAAGGCCAGCCTCAGCAACTTTGTGAGACTCTCATGAATTCAGTGAGACCATGTTGCAAAATAAAAACAATAAAAACGGCTGGGGGTATAGCTCAGAGGTAGAATTCTCCTGGGTTCAATCCCCAGTATAAATAAATAAAATAACTAAATAACTAACTAAATAAACATTAAATATACCTGAGACTCCCCTTCAGTGAGTAAATCCAGTTCACCTGGTCTAAGCCTATTGAGGCCAGACTGATCACCGGTCTCCACTGAGCCTAGCCTTTCAGCTGTCCTTACCAGGCCTCTGAGCAATGCTATCTTGGATGCATCTTGGAAGATGTCATCCTGTCTCCCAGATGAATACCATTCAGTGGCTTTGATCAATGTCACGTGAAATAGAAGAATCAACCAACCACAACAAGATTCTTGAGCCACAAAAATTATGACATGTGATAAAAATGCTATCGTTTTAAGACTTTAGGTTTGGACCTACTTTCTATGAAGCAATTAATTTAATTTAGTATGATACTGACTAGATGTGATGATAGTTGTCAGACTTAAGGTTTTTTCCTCAACACAGGGAGAGAATTAATTATGATGCTGCTTTTGGCTTTTTTTTTTTCTTTTTTGTAGACAGTAATGGATTTGCGATCAAGACAGTTTCCTTATAGTCTTAGTTTGTGAAGATTTTTCATCATGAATAGTTGTAAAACTTTTCAGTTGAGGTAATATGATTTTCTTCATTTATTATGTTAATATGATGAATTATATTCATATTTGAATGTTAAGGCAACCTTGCTATACTGAAATAAACCCAAGTTGGTATGTACTTATTCTTTAAAAATATTGCAATAATACTATTTTATAATATTCCTTTTATTTGTATTGTTTTAGGACTTTTATACATATATTTATCAGAGAGATTGACTTTTTTTGTATTTCCCCAAATACCTTTGTGTAGATTTGGTATTCAACTACTGTTGGCCTTGTAAAATGAGGTAAGAAGTATTATCGCATGAGTGTGGGGGAGATTGCTAGGGGTTGAATCTAGGGGAATTCTACCTCCAAGCTACACCCTTAGCCCTTATTAACTTTGAAACACGGTCTCTCTAAGTTGCTGGGGTTCTTGCTAAGTTGCCGAGGTTGGCCTTGAACCCGTGATCCTCCTGTCTGACCTCCTAAGTATCAGAATTACAGGAATGTGCCACTACTCTAGGCTACACTTTTTAATATTTGGAAAAATTTGTGTAATATTATTGATTATTGATTAATTGTTCAAAAAATGACAGGGCAAGACATTTTTACCTCAGCTTTCTTTTGGTTTGTGTCTTCATGGTCTATCCTTTTCTATCTTCTATGTTCTATTTTTTAAAATCTTTTTACTTTTAACTTTTCTGTGTCCTTACATTTAAACTGTCTCTTGTATGAAGTACTCAGTATAACAATCTTGGTCTATTTGTACATTGTTTAAAATTATTGTGCATGAATGTGTGTGTGTGTGTGTGTGTGTGTGTGTGTGCATAATAGAATTTTAAATATTTTTTCCTTGAATAGTATTTCAGAAGAGTACAAATAATATGCATGGCTATTTGTTAAGCCTACAGATTAAGTAGGGATTATAATGTTACCTATTCCATAGAGGGCTTTTTGAGAAATAAATTATTATCTAACTATAATACTTGAAATATAATTAACAGTAACTTTGTAGTTATTATTTTAGTTTTCCCCAAATCTTTGCTATTTCAAATAATTAGCCATGAACATCCCTGTAGGTTTATGTGTTCATTTTATGATTTCTGCTGTATTTCATAGGTCTGAATGTACACACTTATGACTTTTATAAATAATGTCAATTTTTTTTTCCTATAAAACTCTAAAGTTATACCAGCATTTGGGAGGCTGAGACTGGAGGATCTGGGTTCGCGGCCAGCCTCAGCTACCTAGTGAGGCACTCTGCAACTTAGTGAGACCCTGTTTCAAAATAAAGAATAAAACATAGGGCGGGGGGGGGGTTATAGCTCGGAGGTAGAATGCCCCTGAGTTCAATCCCCAGTACCGCAAAAAAAACCAAAAAAACCTCTAAAACTCACACATCTTTCAGGAGTTATTCCTAGAAGATATTTATTTGAATCTAATTACAGTTATAACCTCACAAATTTGGGGGGGACTTATACTCAACTCTCTGATTAGTTTACATTAATAAAATTAATCTGCCATGGTTATTAACAATGGTTGCCATTTATGAAGTACTTTGTTTCAGGCATCACAGAAAAATTAAACCATTCCCTCAATATCATACAGATTGACCAAGAATCAAGAATGATTTAGTTTGAATACAAAGCCTGTGTTCTTAATCATTATGCCATGATTCTTCTCAGCAAATCCCTCTTCCCATTTAATTCTTGCAACAAGCAAAGATTGAAAAGTTGAGTAATCTGCTCAAAGCCACGTAAGAGATATTCTCTTAGTTTATAATTTAAGATTTAATTGTAAACGTCTTGTCAGCCATAACTATGCTTCTGAATTTCTTTTTACTTCCCAAACCGCAGACACAGAGAAAGCCCAATAAATGCTGTCTCCCTACCCAGCTGACTAATTTATCTGACCGCACTGGTTCCACAAGACTCCAGCTACAGTTTAAATGTTGTTCTTCAGTGACTACCTTTATATTCCTTTCATCCTTTATTTTACTAACAAAAATGAAGGCGTTTGTGGCTGTGTTCTTAAGTTATTTAGAGAGAAATATATACTGTATACTACCTAAAAACAAGTTAATTCGTTAGATAGCTCCAATAGCTACTGCTTCCATATGTAATTAAGGGTCTACCTTTTCTTAATTATAATCAAGGATTCTTTGATTATCTTTTCTGTTCATCTTGGTCGATGGGTGAAATAAAATGAGGACCATTACTCCAAAAGCCTTATCACAGTCCTTCTTTATGGACTTCCTTAATTTATATCCAGGTTCTCATCTCTGTTGGATGTAGTGGTCTTCAGTAAGCTACTTAGTCAAAAGTCTGAAGTAGCTTAATTCACAACAACAAAAATCTTTCTCTGTCTCTTTCCCCAAATCAAGAGGGTATTCTATTCGTATGACATAAAACTACCACTGTCACCAAACTTCATATAACATTTTGAGATATGGCATTTCCTCTAAATAGTCTTTTAAAAATCAGATCAGGAGGCTTTATACATCTCATGTGGAGCCAAAAAGTAACATTCGCTGGCATTATAAATACCCGCAGTACACGAGGGTGATCAAAGTAGTATCAAGTCCCACCCACTCTTTACCATCGCAAGAGCACTTCATGCTTCTTTCTTATTTATAATGCTATTTTTAATCATTGTGTCACTTGAATATAGCAAGTGTTGGTTTAGCAGCTAAAATACTTTCTTATTATGGAATATATATGTTTATTTTAGGGAGAATTCACAAAAGTTACTAATTTCTCCTTGAGGAGGATTAGGATTAAAATCCAACACAAATGTTGAGTGACCCAGGCTTGTTTCTCCTTTATTACAGTTTTCCATAAGAATTGGAAAGAGTGCCTTTTCAACACAGCCTGGGTAAATAGAAGTAAAAGTATTTGTTCATCATTAAGAATTGATCCATCACTTTTCAAAAGGAAATGAATGGTTATATTTACATTAAAGAGCCAGGCTTTATGGTTTTGGAGTAGTGACTCATTTAAAGCTCCTTTGATACAGGTATCATAGACACAATTTGATGAAGAATGCTGGGATAGAAGCAAGTGTACCTGAGATGGACACTCTCTTCTCACCATCAACCTGGTTACTCAATCTCTTCAGCATTTGCATCTGCATTTATGAAATGACAGGGTTAAATTAGAGAGATCCCTTCCAACTGGAAGAGCCCATATCATTATTCATTATAAAAAAGTAACCCTGGCCAGGTATGGTTGTACATGCCTGTAATCTCAGTACTTGGGAGGCTAAGACGGGAGAATCACTGGTTTGAAGCTAGCCTCTGCAACTAGTGAGGCCCTCAAAAACTTAGTAAGACCCTGTTTCAAAATAAAGAACAAAATAAGGCTGGGGATGTGGTTTGGAGGTAGGCAATGTCCCTGGGTTCAATCCCAGTACCACCAAAAAGAAAAAAAAAAACAAAACTAGAATCAGCACTTCTATCTTTTAAACATTTGATTGTTTTATAACACCAGCGATGAAATAATTTTGTATATGATATCCCACTAATAGCTGCCTCTGCTGGATTAACTAGTACAGTGTGGTTTATTGAACTGTACTAACGATGCCTCTCCCAATTACCCCTAACAATGTAATGCAATTAAGAATCATTAAACATTCACTCAGCAAATAAAGTTTAGTTGTTTAGAATAAAGTATATCTATGAAGTCAATTTGAACTAAATTCCAAAGTCAAGTATAAATCCACTTATCTATTTACCATCTATCTATCTACTTAGCAAGTTTTGTTGTATTATTTTTCAGTGAAGATTATAGAAGATTTTACATTTGATTAACTCACAACACGGGGCAAATTTGTCACCATTATAACTTTCTTTCTAGATCAATCTTTTCTACTGAGGGGATAGAGAGAACAGGATCATCAGTGTCACCTTTCCTAGACCTGACTGCAGTTCATTGGCCTCTTGGAACCTCAGGTCTCATGGGGCATAACACACGCTCCCTGGCCCTACTACGCAGGGTTATCAGGAGGATGAATGAAGTCTGAGTGAATGTTGTGAATTGTAAAGTGCTAAATAAGCAAGGTGATACATTACTAGTTGTGACGTCTTCACTCAAGCTATTAATCCACTAACAAACACTCAGCAAATAATTTCTAGTACCTGGTATATGGCAGGAATGTTCTGAACACTGGAAAGCAGCAGTCAAAAAGGCAGATAAGATTCTCATGGAGCAGTGGGGGAAAAAAAAACATTAGAAAAGTAAATGATTTTAGATAATCATGACTGTTACAAAAAAGAAAAAAAAATGAAATAGGATGCTGTGACAATCGAGGGACAACTGCAAACGGTTCTCTCTCTGGAGTGATTTTCAATCTGAGACCCAGATAAAAAGAAGACGCCAGTCAGATAGTCAAAACACCTAGGGAAGAGCATTTCCCTCTAAGGGAACAGCAAGTGTGGGTGGTAAAGCAGAACTGCCACATTTGTAGAACAGAAATTATCTGTGTAGTTGACATATGTTGAGAGGGCAGAGGTGGGGTGAAGTAAGTTCAGTGACACAGAATTTGCATTCCTCAGAAAACCACAGAATGTTCTAGAATTTTTATTTAGTGTCATCCTGAAGATGTGGTTCCCATGAGGTGGTGCAGCTGCTCTGTCCTAAAAGAGATTTAGAGTTAATCCTGGTGGCCAGCTGCTCTATACAGGTTAATAAAAACTCCATGACACCTACATGCTATTTCCTGAAGTCTTGTCTGGGGAAAGTTGGACTTCAAAGAAGGAGAAACGATAACCAATGTGTTTTCATCATTAACTGGAAGCCAGTTTCCTTTGTGAAAGTGCCATAGAAGACACTCTAAATGTTCTGCCCATCAAGCCTTTCAGACAGCATTTCTGTGCATGAGATAAACCATCCAGTGTCTACAACCTTTTCCAGGTATCTACACTTCCCCAGCATCTTTTTTCCTTCAGCACTAAGAGATAGTTCAGGAGCTCTGAGGCACATGAACTTCTGAAGGGCCCCGAGTCATTCAGTCCATCAACCACAGAGGCACCCTTCTCCCTCCCTCCCTGCCCCTGCCCAGCACCAACTTGAGGAACACAGAGCGGCCGAGGAGAATCAGCAGCTCAAACCTTGTCTGTCCAAAGTGCAGCTACGTCTCACTTCCGTAAGTCCAGTTCTCATGTGCCACTGTGTGAAGCCAAGTGTCACAGCAGCAGCCCTGCAGGACAGCGGCAAATAACCTAGACTGGGAGTCTGAGGAGCGAGGTCAAGTGGAGATGCTGTCACGTCAGAGCCAAACTCCCTCTGACACGCAGTTAGGATAGAGTGTTTTTCTGCTGTCTGACAAGGCTGAGGCCGGAACTAAGTCTCTGTCAACTGTAGAAAGCTCTTTGTAAAGCAAGGCTGCTGGATACAAATGGAAGGGGGGGCGGCGGTGGGTGGAGTCATTTGACGTTGGTGAGTTTTGTTTTCACTGACCTTAGGTCTGGGAAGAGCAGTGGAGATGTGCCAGTGGAGCCATATCGTCAGGTCTCCTTTCTCTTCTGTGTTGGAGTTTTCCAGGGGACTGGGCAGGTGAAACACACACCTTCTGCCCAGGAGGAGCTAAGAACTTACACTAGAAGCAGAGATCCTGTATGCAAGGGCTATGGTATTGCACAACCTAGATGGGGCACCACTGCCATTGTTGCCTGTGTATAAAGGAAATAGTGAAGTAAGGATGCAAGCCCCTAAACTAAGGACCAAGCAGTAAGCATTGTGGGAGTTTAGTGGCCGAGGCACTGAAGAATGGTGGGCGATGGATGAGACTTAGAGTGTCTGGTAGAAGAGGAGACATCCTGATGGAAAAGAGAGTGGGGACATCTTCAGCAAACTTAAGGACAAGAGAATCACTGCGGGGTTATCCTTTGATTAAGAGTAAGAGAAAGTGGCGTGACTTGCTTGTTTTCTTACATTTCTTTTAAAAACATGGGAAGAGTTTAGAGACTTTAAGACATAATATTGTGGCACTGGCCTTTCTTTTTTTTTTTTTTTGCGGTACTGGGGATTGAACTCAGGGGCATTCTACCTCCGAGCTATACCCCCAGCCCTATTTTTTATTCTTTATTTTTGAAACCGAGTCTCACTAAGTTGCAGAGTGCCTCACTAGGTAGCTGAGGCTGGCCGCGAACCCGGATCCTCCGGTCTCAGCCTCCCGAATGCTGGGATTACAAGCATGCGCCACCACGCCCGGCTTGGCACTGGCCTTTCTTTTTCAATTCACACAGAGTTCTGAGCATCTGTTCTAAAAGCACTAGGAAAAGCCAAGGGGAGAACAATGTGCCCAACAGCTAACATCTTTGTTTTCTCCTTGACTTTTCACAGGTACAATTTTTACTGATTCCTGATCTGTTAACTTCTGCTCCTCATTCAATGTAGAAGAATGATGGCATAGATGTCTTCCAGAGCCCTTATATATGCTCAAATGCAGAAAAGGCCTGTAGGTGCTATGGAGCTAGGGGGCTCAATATCCCATATAACATCCATTCCAATAATGCTGGCCACTTGGAATGTGTGTGTGTGTGTGTGTGTGTGTGTGTGTGTGTGTGTGTGTGTGTGAACGAACACATGTACACATGTACATGCATGTACATTCTTTGTCCAAAATATTGCAGTACATGGAAAGCATTTTACTCTTTAATAAAATAAAGACATTTAGGGTCTCCCCAGGGCCAATATTTGTGTGTGAGGGTACTGGGGGCTGAACCCAGGGGCACTCTACCACTGAGCTACATTTCCAGCCGTTTTCTCCTTTTAAAATTTTGAGACAGGGTCTCACTAAGTTGCTGCACAATGGCCTCAAACCTGCAATCCTCCTGTCTCAGCCTCCCAAGTACCAGGATTACAGGCATGTGCCACCAAGCCTGGCTCCAATATTTCTCAATATTACAAGATATTGAAGTTGAATTAAAATAATTCAGTTAGCATTTTAATTAAATTTGTGAGTCTCAGAATTAAACTTATTTCTAGGAATATTATCTGTACTAGAGTAAATAAATGAGTGAACATTTCTGTAAAAGTTGATAGGTCGAGACAAGTTTTTTCTTATTCCTCCTTTTTACATAGCTTTTGATTTTTAAAAAATGGCCTCATGTTTTGTGGTTGATATTTTATTTCAATAACTGATTGGCCAGGCATGGTGGCACACTCTTAGAATCCAGTTTTTGGGAGGCTGAGAGAGGAGGGTTGCAGGTTCGTGGCCAGCCTCAGCAACTTAAGGAGGCCCTCCACAACTTAGTGAGACCCTGTTTCAAAATAAAAAATAAAAATAGGGATGGGGGTGTAGATCAGAGGTAGAATACTCCTGGGTACAATCCCCAGGACCAGAAGAACAAAACAACGACAACAAAAACCCAACTAATTTGCAAGTAGCAGTGCCCGGAGACTTGGGCAAGTATATCTGTTTTCTTTCATCACAGCTTTTTATAGATTGGCTGGGAGTTTTTTCTTCTGATCATTTTTGTATTACTTGTGAGAAAAGAAGGAGACAATGCAAACTGATATTCTGAGGATATAGGTTTGGCAATGGAGTCATGTCACTACATTTCCTTTCTCCTCCTTGTTGGAGTTTGCTGCAAAATCTGAAGCAGTGACTTTATTCAACACCTGCATCTCTAGCAACCAGAGCAGTATAATTACCTTTCTTGAATATTCTATAGAATTGTCAAACAGCAATTTTCTTCTAGAAGACAGGCTTTTAAATAGTGTCGTTTACATACAGAGTTTAACATCTCTTGAGCTAAAAATCTCATTACAAGAATCGGAAACTTACAGCATGCTAATAATTTGATCTTGATGGAATTGCTAATCGGGGCACCTTTAACATATATTATAAGGTGGAAAAAATATATGTAGTGAAGTAAAATTAAATATTTTGGGGGTTCTTGAATATATGTTTATTTCTATTACTATTGCCGTATCAACACTATTGGGTATTTTACTGCATTTCTCTTGAATTCAACCTGTTTGTGGAGAGTGGTGACTCACCGTGACATGATTTATCACGATCATCTGATGTCATCATTTCTTCTTTGTTAATGAAAAGCACCAATATTTAAAAAGGACTGCCATCATACCATTTGCATAGATCAGAGATGGCATATTCAAGTGAGCCGAGACAATTCTTCCAATGGACACACCAGCTAGCAGTGCCAATACTAAATAAGATTAGAATTTAGGTAATGTACTACCACTTGACAGAGTGGGTTGGGCCCAGATTGTTTAAACATTTATCTTCACCATCCCGATTTGATAATTTTTGAAGTGCAAATGGGATTGTCACTGACTGGAACAGTGGTGCCTCAAATACTCTACTATGAGGTAAATGGGAAAGTGGAAAATCTAACATATCGCCTCATTACTTCATTCTAGTGCAAGCTCTAAATTAATGTTATGAAATGTTATGAGCACACCTATAAAACTACCGCTTACAAAAAATTAACGAGTATCTTTTATAATCTTCAAATTGTCACTCTGGCAATTCCTCTGTTGCCCCACATTATTCTCAGATTGTCGAGTCGGCTACATTTTTCTTCTGTGATTCTGTTCAGAATTTCTGTTCTGTACGCCAATTTGTGTCCAAGGATTCTGTAAATCTTTTGTATCTTTTTCTAAACATGTTCTCTCAGAGAAAGCTATTCAGCCTAAAGTCTAATGTACCACCTTCTCGGGTGCTTCCTCAAAAGCATGCTCTCCCATTCTAAACACACACACACACACACACACACACACACACACACACACACACATTTTTTAAAGAATTTTAACAGAGCCTCACAGGGGATTGTTTTGAATTTGCATCAGCTGTCTAGCTAAGTAGCATTTGTTCATACTGTTTCAGTATACAGAAATACAACTGTCATGTAAAATAATTTTTTATTGTTTATATCTTGGCCATATACAATATGATTTTTGTGGCTGATACCTTAAATATGCCAGCAAGACAGAATCACAAAGTTGGAAATACTAGAAATGTATTCTTGTGCTATGATACTCAGTTTAAATCTTGACATGTCCTGTTAGGAAAATAACATTTGAAAAATGAAATGATACACAAAATATTCCACCTATTCACGAACTGTTCTCAATAGCCATATTTTGTTATGTTAAACACATTGTAATCCCTATTTCCCTCCTGTATTTCTAGGCCCTCCATAAAGTATACATATGCACATATGATGATAGATATTTGTGTATATGGGTTTTGTATATTTCATGTGCAAATACCAGAAAGTACGATTTCCTCAGTGGATATAATGTTAATGTTACTAAACTGAAAAGCATCCCCTCTCTCTCTCTCTCTCTCTCCTCTTCTCTTCTCCTCTCTCCTCTCGTTCTCTCCCTCTCTGTCTTAATTTTGCTTTCCCTAGCCATTGCTTTATATTTTATTGGGTTTCTCCTATACTATCTTAACTGGATTAAAGAGTAAGGACAAGTTTTCTCCATTACAAAATTCTCATTTAATCCTTATCCACACTTAATTTATCAAATTAAATCAGACAAGATGGATGCTGCGGCTTTTCAAGGCGGACATCGTGTGTAAAATCGGCAGACAAGGGTTTGTAAAGGGTGCCCACCATGACTTGTCAGAGCATCTTGCCTCAGCCCCAGCTGCCCTTGCCTCCATCCAGGCGGGGTCAGGATGCTTCTTGGTGTTACACTGTGGGCTCGGCGGGGAAACAGAGCAGCTACACAGCCTCCAGCAGAGTTACTTATTACACCCTCGGCCCCCTTCACCTGCCCCA
>PVLC010009594.1:0-17500 GCA_004027655.1 Graphiurus murinus | reverse complement strand
AAGGTTTTAGAATCTTTCCTTTGAAAATTGACAGCAAACCTTACATTAGAAAATGTCGTGTATTTGTATGCAGTACTTGGTATGTGCTTGGATACCTAATTTAGAAGGTCTCATCTATTAAATTCATGGGCCTGGTCAGAAATCACACAGTCTCAATTATTTTGATATCACATGAATGTGCAGGCATTAGTGTATGCCAGAGGGTTCCTGCAATACAGACTACCCTCTTGGAGAAATAGTAAAGCAATATTTCATTTTCATCATAAGCAGCTATAATGATTTCATAAATTTTCAAAATATTTGAATAGTTCCCTTATTTTGAGGATATGGCCACAAAATTAGAAAGTTTCAAAAGCAGATATGGAGAGGTGTTTTGAGAAATCCTTCCCTAACAATGTTTTGACAGGAGGTTCTCTTCTGTAGGACAGAATCATCTAGAATAGGACTCTGAAGTACCAAAGGACTCTTGAGCCTGCACTCATGGTGTCAAGGAATCCTACATCAAACACCATTCGAAAGATCCTTTTCCCTCAAACTTTCGCTGCCAATCACAGAAACTTGTGTTACCAGGTTGACATCTGCTTTCTATCCTTTCTAAAGGAATTTCTAAAACATTTGCTTTATCTGATTATGTATTTAGGAGTTCTTTGTGCAGAAGAGCATATCTGGGGATTTATATGACATTGTAGTAAAATACAAACTTCTCCATATGTGTCTCATCTCAAATGAATGGTCTATCATAGTAATATGCTAACTCTTCTGTAATCTATACATTTATTAGGCTGTTTAAGGATTCTGTACACGGAATATCTCAGAATACTATTTTTCTGAAGCACTTTGGAAGCTGCTTACTAAGAGCACATGACATAGACTATTTTCCTTGAAAGAAAAAATAAGTTCTGTTTTCCAGTTAAGGAGTATGGGAGTCCCCTCTACGCTCTCACCATTTGAGAATGAAAGTGAGCTGTCTACTTTACCCTTCCCTATGTAAGCTCCTGGTAGTGCACAAACAAGGTTGACCTGAAACAGCTGGGGCACAGGATGGAGAAGTTGGTCAATTCACTGAACGTTCTTTTGAATCTGCTTCTTGATACGCTCTTTGGAAATAAGCTCTTGATTTCTCAAAATGTAGCTATTATGTCAACATTTTCTGCAAAGTTAGCCATTGAATCCTTGATGTTTTGCCTTGGTGGAGTTGTACATGTCCACAAAATAGAAAAATACAAGTTAAAGCATTTCAGAAAATAACTGAAATTCTCTTGCCCTTCTTTTTCACCACTTGGCTTTCTGTGCACAGCGTCCTGATAAGAGGCAAGCTAGCCAGCCATCCTTCAAACGATAGAGCGCAGGTGTGTGTAGGAGGGGTGTGTTAGGGTTCACTCTCCCCCTCCTGTGCTAAAGATTTCAGAGAGGAATGGTATATCAACATTTCCCTTGCTGAACTAACATATAAAGTCCTACTTGAGAAAAAGTGGATCAGGGAATAGTAATCCACATAAGATGAAGATCAGATGTGAAAAGCAGAGTCCAAAGACAGGTAGCAAATAGAAAAACAGGTAATACATAGGAAACAAAAATTACCCACCTTGTAGGTTACTAGGCTGCTCCCCTTCAGAGATAAATGAATTTAAATGGGGAGATGTGATGGACTCCTGTCTTTAATGGATGAGGATGGTTATCAATTGTCTTCTTTTTATTTGATGGTCGTGGTACTGGGGATTGAACCCAGAGATATTCTATACTTGCCTTTTTTAAAATTTAATTTAATTTAATTTTTGTTTTGAAACAGAGTCTTGCTAGGTTACTGAAAGTTCACTATGATGCTAAGGCTGTTCTTGAAACTGTGATCCTCCTGTCTCAGACTCCCAAATATTGGGAATACAGGCATGTGCCACCATTCTCAGAATCAATTGTCTCTTTAATTTCAAATGTTAGAATGAGAGGTAAGGAAAATGCAATTATTCAGAGACCAGATGTTTTTTTACAATGTTCCAGCACTATTCAAGGCACTGGGATAAATCTAAACCTGTTTCTCCTGGAGGCTACTTTTAGAAGGGGGCTTGGAAGTAAAAACAAATTCGTGACTATGCATCGGTAGCAATAAGTGGTATTGGGGAGCACAGAGCAGGATAGGTTGCTAGCTAGTTCTGAGGCTGCTATTTGGGTCCAGGAGGATTCTGCTGAGGAAGAGACATCTGAACAGAGACTGAAAGCAATGAGGAAGGCGGGTAAGCAGAGGACATTTTTGAACCAGCAGGGGAGCTGCAGGTGCAGTGTCCGAGGAGTACCTGGGGTGACCCAGGAGTAGTAAGGGCATAGGATTCTCTGAGAAGTGCTGAATTGAGCTGTCTCCAGTTATCATTCACTGCATGCTGAAGAGCCTTTGTCTTCTTACTTTTTAAAAATCCACACAGTGTGAGTGGCTCTGTTATTAGTGGGGACCATTCTTATACAAATGTATTTTAGACCAATGAGACCCAGTGTTCCCAGTGAGGGGCACAACACCTAGGCTGGAGAAATATGAGGAAGCTCTGTAATCTTCTAACATTGAACTATATATAACTTTCACCAACAACTTTCTAGATGAGTTTGTGCTTATCTACTTCTGTTAAGTGTTTTATACATTAAGTACATAGAAATGGATCTGTACTAGAGTATCTTCATATATACATGTGGGGATATAGTAATTGGGGAATGAACCCAAGGACATTCTACCTCTGAGCTACACTCCTAGCCCTATTTTATTTTTCTTTTGAAACTGTCTCACTAAGTTGCCGAGGGCCTCACTAAATTGCTGTGGCTGGTTGTGAACCTGTGATCCTTCTGTCTCTGCCTCCCCAATACTGGAATTACAGGTTTGCACCACTATGCCCACCTTGTATGTTTTTAAAAGAAGAAAGAAGGGAAGTTAAGAGAAGTTAAATATGGAGGAAATTGCTAATCTGATAGTTAAAGTGTATTTGCTGAGAAGAAAAATGGGAGAGAGTCTCTAATAATGGCCAAGTAAATAATATATGTTGGTATAATTTTAAGCATTGAATATATTTGGGGGAAAGATATGAGTTTAATATATTCATATAATCCAAATCATAAATATTCAAAGAGACCCTGCTATGTAATGCAGGGTTTGCACCACAGCTTAGGGGACCAGGATAACAATATCAATGGAAAATCCAGGTCCTATCTAGAACAGCAGTGTCTTACAACCCAGTGAGGGGCACAACACCCAGTGATCCAAGGTCTTCTGATTTTTCAAGAGGAGCCAGAAATTTGGATTCATTTTTATATGAAATCATTTTATTTTTAACTGTTGGCGACTAATTTACAACACACTTATTAAAGCATACCTATAGGCTGAATTTCACCTACTATCATACAGTTTGGAACTTCTAATTTAAAAAAAAGTCTTAAAGACTAAATTTTTTTCCAAGTAAGTAAAATTCCATAATGGAGATAAATGCCCCTCCATTTTTCATTTTTGTATTATTTTTATAGATAAATATTCCTTAGGGGGAGTGTTTCTGAGCTGGTTAATTGTGCAGAGTTGCTGTGTCCCACAAGGAGCTCTATTCGTGTTTCCACACTTTTCATAATATGCGTGCGTAATGACCATGAGCTAATAAAGCTGACGAAGTTTAAGTGGAAAGTGGTAGAGGTGATGTTTAGGACATAAATCGTTAACATTACTCATTCTTTTCACAATGTTTCAGTCCTGTGGTTGCAATGTAGTCTTTGTGATCAGCCAGTTCTAGACCAGAGCACACAAGCCATCTCACTCCATACAGCATGGGCTGCAGATGAGGAAATCATAGCCCCTGCCCTCAAAGCAGGCATACGCCATTGACAAGCATGTGCACACACATGTAGGGTGTGGGGGTGTGCATACAAGGGCTCCACTCTTAACTATGCACATGGTGGTCACCTGGGAGTTTGCTAAAAGAGCAGTATTACAGGACCTGCCCTCTACCTACTGAATCAGGATCCATCTTTACGAGAGCCCCAGTCAATTTGTTCACACAATGAAGTGTGACAAGACTCGTTACTGCAAATGTTATGACAAGGACTAATTATTGAAGGGAGAGGTCCCTCCAGCTGTGGGGTCCTAGACTTCAGGAAAGAAAGTTCACCTCCAGCTAAGAAACGAAAGAGGGTAAAGGCCGGAAAAGTTATGCGCTTCCATAAGTGACCTCACATAGCAGTGAGGACATTTGACTTACCGAAGATCTCGACTCCAATTTCAGCCACCAAGAGCCCTGCCCTTGACCTAGTCCTTCCTCTCCTGACATCAGTGCCCTGACAGACAGCAGTGGTTTATATGTTTTTATTCCCAAATAGGGATTTAGTCATTTGTCTTTGTTAGTCTATTGAAAGCATCGTTAAATGTTTTGAAATAGCACCGAGTAAATGGTATATGAGGCTTACAAACATATGACTATATTCTAGAGCTATGAAATTTTAAAATAATGTTAATACAGCTCTGACTTAAATCATGAGCTCCAGGAGCTGTTGAAAAGATTCATTTCAATGGCTTCCATTTCAAACTCTCTCTCTTTTTCTCTCTCTCTCCATATATATGTATATGTATGTATACATATATATGTATATGTACATATGTATATATATATAAAACATCATTCTATACCATAAGTTTTGTCATGACAAGAGCTTTAATCTGTTCTGTTGACCTGATTTTAGTGTCCATTATTCTACCACATTGGCATTGAATATTTATTGGTCAAATATTTGTTGAGTGATATGCTGACTTCTTAAAATTAAATAACATTTATCCTTACTATGTGTGGAGAACCCCTATATTTTCTATTTTTACTTGTTTTATTAAAAAATAAATAAACTGTGGCTTCCCAAAGGTCATAGGAGCAGTCTACAAACATTGGTCTGGGCTGGATGGAGGTATATCAGATGCTCTTAAATGGAGGAGGAACCTGCATCTAGCAGGGCTATAGTCTGTCTACTGGTGTTCCATGAGATTTCATCAGGACAAGTTGTGAATACAGTTCAGAGGTGGAGTGCATGCCCAGCATGTTCAAGGTCCTGAATTCGATCCCCAGCACCACAAATGCACATATATACACAAGATTTCACTAGGAAAAGAGATTCTAGTATTAAAAAGGAAGAGGCCTAAGCTGGGTACAATGGCACATGCCTATAACTTCAGTGACTAAAGAGGCTGAGGCAAAAGAATTGCAAGTGCGAGCCCATCCAGGCAATTTAGTGAGACCTTCTCTCTAAATAAATAAATAAATAAATAAATAAATGCTAAGGCTGTAGTTCAATCCCCAACACCACAAATCAATAGATAGATAGATATAGAAGAGGGCTGAAAACTACCACTTCCAATCAACTATCAGTTGACTGGAAGGATAAATGTATTGTCTTGCTTTTCACATAGAGCTAGAGAAGGACCAGGGAGAGGTGGCAGGTATGCTTGCAGTGTCACAAAGAGCGCCAGACTCAAAAGGGTTGGCTTCAAGTCCTTCTACCTTTCCAGTACAGATAGATGGTCCTGACTCACAATGGTTCAACTTACACTTTTTCAACTCTATGACGGAGCAAAAGCAATACACATTCAATAGAAACTGAACTTGGGATTTTGAATTTCACCTTTTCTCAGGCTAGTGACATGTTGCACAAAACTCTTGCAACCCTGGGAGGTAGCCAGGAGCTGCAGCGCCCAGTCAGCCAGGAGATAGTAGGGGAATGACCCACACCACGGTGCGCTGTGCTGCTGAGCTCTGGTATTTGATAAGTCAGGTGAATTAAGTGCATTTTCTACTTATGATATTTTCTGTTACAATGAACTTATAGGGACATGAGCCCCCTGGAGGCAAGGATGAGTTGAGGGTGTGGAAAGCCTGGGAGAGCTGGGAAGTTGCACACCAATACACAGAGATACATCACTATACCACTCTGCTGTGCTCACACATCTGTGCCCTGTTGGCATTTGTGGCTTGACATTTTTGGTTGATACATCCTTCTTTGGGGGCAAATACGAGGGCTGTCTTAACTAGGACTAGTGCTGGTATTTGTACCTTGAATATGACTTTAAAAAATTTTGTTTAGTAGGATCACAAGGTCAAGGCCAGCCTCAGCAACTTAGTGAGATGCTCAACAACTTAGCAAGATCCAGTTTCAAAATAAATAAGATAAATAAAATAAGGCTGGGGTTGTAACTTGAAGGTAGAAGGCCCCTGGGTTCAATCCCTATTATCACACACAAATTTTTTTTAAATAAATTTGTTAAATTAGCAATATTCCTTAAACAGATTAACAGTGTCAGGCCCACACTTACAGGTACTGTCTCTTCTAAAAGACAGTGTCTAGATCAGGTAGAGTCAATGTAAACTTCTCCAGGGAAGCACAGTTCTGAAGCTGGTTCTGTGGGTGACTTACACAACCCTGCTGTACAGAATAATCAGTCTGTACTCGAAGGCTATAAGTCCCAACCTGAGCTAGGCTGCTTGGTGTGAGTCGCTTCTGAACCAAAAAGGGTGCTCTGGGGCCTGGATCCTGAATTGTTCCCACAGTGCTTTTTGTCACCAGGTTTCAAAGCTCCCAAGCTTTGGAAGGGATAAAGAGCTGGAAAGAGGGGAACAGGGGAAGGCGGCTGGTTGCAGGTTCGGGGAACTGGCAACAGGAGAGATGGAAACAGCTGCTCTTTACTGTTGGTTTACTTAGGCCTTGTCTAGACGCTGAAGATACCCCTGAGGAATTTCCAAGCATAGTCAAAAGAATAGTTAAGGGCTCATTTCAATTCAATAGATAATTCAGTTTGGGCTTGTATAACAAAATAGCACAGAATGTGTGCTTACACAATAGGCATATATTTTTCAGACACCTGGACGATGGAAAGTCCAAGATCAAGGTGTCAGCCAGTTGGATTCCTCTTCCAGTCTTGCAGACACAAGAGCACACACTAGAGAGAGTTCTTGGGTTTCTTTCTCTTCTCTTCTTATGAGGGCACCAATCTCATCCCAAGTGTACCCCCGATGACCTCACCAAAACCCAATTATTTCCCAAAGCTTCCATCTCCAAATATTATTACATTATTGGTTAGAGCATCAACATACAAATTCTGGGAAACAATTCAGTCTATAGCAAGAGAGCCACACGAATGTGAACAAAATATTGTTCTTTTTTTTACAGACCTTATGATCTCATGGAATAGGCAGAAACATTCCCACCTACAATAAGTGTGAAAACGGTGAAGTTCAGTGGACAGATTTTGCTTTTTTTTTTTAAGTTAAAAACACAATGCAAGCCAGGCATTGTAGCACACACCTGTAATTATAGTACTTGGGAGACTGAGACAAGAGGATTGCAGGTTTGAGGGCAGCCTCAGCCACTTAACAAGACCCTGTTTCAAATTCAAAAAACTTTAAAGGGCTGGGGTTTATTTCAGAGGTAGAATGCCCCTGGGTTTAAATCCAGTATATATATTGCATTGATATATATATATCAATGTAAACTTCAAAATAAAAAATTAAGAAGTATCCTCTTTATCCTCCCATTATTATCTCCAGTGGTAAATACCATATCTAGTTGGTTGTCTATCCTTCTAGAACTTACTCTGTTAACAAACATGTCAATAGATAGCCAAACAGCCTTTCATCTTCTCTGTTTTCCCTCTCTTCCTTCCTATTTCCTTCCTTCCACAAAATAAGGATTACACTCCACTTAATATTCCGTAATTTACTTTTTATTTTTGCCATATTTATATGTTAAAATGATTTTCTTGTCAGCACATATTGAACTACTTAATTTTTTAATTGGCTGTAAACATTTTAATATATAGCGACAACATAATTTCTTTGAACATTTCTCTATTGATGAGCACTTGCCTTGCTTCTATTTTTACAAGTACTAGCAGAACCTCAGCGAACATCCAGGTACATTCCTTTATGTTCAAGCATATTTCTATGGGGTCCATTTTTGAAGGGAAATTGCTATTATAGGTATTTTTAAAGTTTTGTAGAGACTGACAAACTGCCCTCCACAAGAGGTCATGATAATTTAAGAAGGATTAAATCTAGCTGGGAGGAACAGAAAAGTTAGGCTATGGACCAGGAAGGATGAGTGAGACTTCCATAGGCATGGTTGCAGAGAGGGAGGGAGGAAGGAAGGCAGGGAGGTGGGAAGAGCATGAGGAAAGGAACAGAGCTGGTGACATCTATGAAAGACGCTTAGGCAAGGGAGCAGGGCCACTGACTGGAGGGATGGCGTGTAGGGAAGGGCTGAGGGAGACCAGGGTGGAAATCATGGTTGGATGAGTTTACACATACTCTCCAGACCACTGGGAAGCATTGTTGTTTTTTATTGTAGTTGGGATCAGAATTAGATCAACTCCTGGCCTTTAGCCAGGAGGCACGAAGTTACAGTGGACATTGGTCACTTCTCTGCTCACTGTACCCCTCATATTGATTTTGAAATGTTGCTCACTTCCTCCAGTTTTAATATCTGTTAGCATTCAATACAGGAATCAAGTTTTTGGGTTTTTTTTTTTTAGCCTAGAGGGTATATAGGACCAAGGTTGTACTTTGTTTTTGTTATGCCACAAGCTTCTAAGTACTATAGGTTTCTCTTCTGCCTATCTGTTTATGGACGATTGGAGAAATCTTAACTATAATTTCTTGAGGTTACACTTGGCTCAGTTATAATATGATATACATACACTTTTATTATTTATTTATTTATTGCTTATGAGAACCCCCGATGATGTAAGCAAGCCAGGAGTTGCTCGTCATAATGGCTGTGACAGCAGTTCTTACATCAGATAGGGAACTTCTTGAGTGCATGCTGTGTGGTTTATCTTTGTATCTCTCAAACAACCTGACGCTATGTCACACATATTTAAGAAACTCAATAGATATTTGCTGAATGAATAAGTCAATGGGTGACATTGTTATTTTCATCTATTTCATTGATCTATATTTTATCAGACTGATTTCCTCTCCAAGGCAATTTTCTTCTTAGGAAATGGAAATATCTACCTGCTAGGAGACAGGTTCAGTGTTGGAAGATGCTAGCTCCTCTTTCCTGTTATCGTTGTTTGGGTTTAACCAGCACATGTCACCTTCATGACATGAGCACCAGGGCATTCGCTTCTAACTTTGGAAAAGGATGTACCTGCTTCACTGCGCTGACCATTTGTGTAAATGTATGCATGCAAATTTAGAAAAGTATGACTCTATTAAATTAAACCCATTTTATTACAATCACATGGTTGAGGTAATAAGGGGAGGAAAGATCATACTGAATGTTCATGGCTGGAACCAGTGAGGGGCTGGAACCACGAGGACCAGTGATTGCTGGAGTCTAGACGTAGGGACAGCTGCCAAGTAGAGCTTTATTATATCAGACAGTTGCCCTACTACGATATATCTAATTGCCCAGAAAAGCCATCTCTACATGAATTATTCTTAATTTGATTTGAAACAGGCCAACTGTTGTCTTTTACAGAACTTTACCAAATGGTAACACAGAACACTAAATTGAAGAACAGTTTCTCCTCAGTGCCATGGCTTTCGAAAGAGCAAAATTAAATCCTAAAAAAATGAAATTATATGAATATTTTGAATAAGTAGGCTATTTCCTTGGCACTGTAATAGTATTCAGTCATTGTTACCACATTCCTGGCTTTCTAAGTTTGAAAAGTTACTACTTCAGGTCTTTGTCTGGATATGTCTTTGTTTAAAGCTGAAGAGAAAATAATGTTCCCTTACTAAACTACTGGGTTCATCAAAAACAAAAAGAAAAAAAATTTTTTTTTTGGTTTCTTTAGATATAGTGGGTCTACTTAGAGTCATTACAGGTGGTTGATAAAAATTAAACTCTTGCCATTTCAATTCCAAAAGATTTTTTTTTTAAAGCATTCCTAAGCACTAAATGTGAATGGTTTCTCTGAAGGAAATGTGACCTGTATAACCAGTTCTCTTTCTCTAATTTTTTAAGGTCCATTAGAACTGAGTAATTCTGTGTGCCTGTAACTTTATGCCACTATTTTTAAGAATTTCAATTCAATTTTTTTTTCTGTTGGTAGTGAATTTTAAAAGTCTTAAACATGCCCAAACATCTCTGAGGATTTAAAGAAAATTATAATAGTAACTAGTTTTCTCCTCCCTCCCTAAAAAAAATAAAAAATAAAAAAATAAAGAGAGCACACTACTAAAATTATTTAAATTGACTGAGCCTTTTAAGCAAGTAAACACATTTTAACTAGGTTTTTTTCCCAATCCTTCCATTCATGCCAACTATAGAAATTAGCCTTCACTCTTCCTTCACTTACACATGGATACACACACTTGCATGGACACAAGAAAAATTTCTTTTCTGCTGTCAGCATTCCTCCCCAACAATGGTTAGATTAGTGGCATGAAGGCGGCCGCAGAGAAAGGACATTCAGGCCAGAAGGCTCCCCACAGGCACAGCTGGTAGGGGTTAATGGCGGCTGAACCTCCCAGCCAGGGCCCTTTCTCTATTGTGTGTTCAACTCCTGGGAAGGAGGGAGACTTGTGACAGCCTCTGGGGTGCAGCAGATCAGAGGTACAGCAACTGGGTCACGGAAGGAGTTTTCCAGGCAAAGGCGAGTTGAGCACCGCCAGAAGCCTGGGCTCGGAAATGCACATGGCATTGTCTCTAACTGTACACAGCTGTGATGGGGGCATGCAAAGCAGTGGCTTTTTAATTCATCGCAGTCTTATGTGAACCATCGGACAGGGATATCGAGTTATTCCTATTGTCCAGTGGTTGAAATCTGAGTCACTACTGTGCACACACGTATAGCTCATACACTATCCAAGTTTGTGAGCTCAGGCCTTGGGGTTCTGTTTTCCTTGTGCCTAAAGTCTGGAGCTAGGACACAACGGTGGAGGGAAAGGCTGGGGAGTGGGGTACGTCTTGATATAGAGAAGTTGAAATTTAAGTAGAGAGTGATTAAAACAACTACATGTCCAGATGAAGTAGGTGGCTTTTCATTCACCCCAAGGAATGGGGTGTGGCATGGAAGTTGACCCAAGCCACTAATTTATCTTTTGATTTAAAAATAAGACAAGCCGGGCATGGAGGCACATGCTTGTAATTCCAGCATTTGGGAGGCTGAGACCGGAGGATCTGGGTTCGCAGCCAGCCTCAGCTACCTAGTGAGGCACTCAGCAACTTAGTGAAACCTGGTTTCAAAATAAAGAATAAAAAAAAAATAGGGCGGGGGTATAGCTCGAAGGTAGAACACCCCTGAGTTCAATCCCCAGTACTGTAAATAAATAAATAAATAAATAAATAAATAAATAAATAAATAAATAAAAAGTAAGACAAAGCAGCAAAACATGGTGGTCAGGTCTGTAATCCCAGGTTTGGGAGGCTGAGACAGGAGGATTGTGAGTTCAAGGCCAGCCTCAGCAATTTAGCAAGACCCTTAGCAAATTAGCCAGTTTCAAAATAAAAAGAGCTGGGGTGTAACTTGGAGGGAGAATGTTCCTGGGTTCCATCCCTAGTACTTCCCCCCTCAAAAAAAAAAAAAAAAGCAGTAACAACAGCATCATCAAAATTGTTTGGGCATCTGATCTCCTAAATAGATTTTTATATTTAATTCAATGACTAAGGCAAAATGTCTTCCACAGAAAGGCCAGATTTCTTGAAGAAAACAAGCTTTGCAATCTTGAAAAACTCCTGTTAGTGTCATGGGGGTAAATTTTGTTACAAGGCATGATTCTGTGGCTAAGGGTTTGGCGAAAGGGTCCTCCATAAATGTTTGTTAACTCAATAAAGACCCCACAGCCACAGAAGCTGGCTCTGCTGTTCATTTTTAGCTTAAAAGGTCTACTTGTTTGGAAATCAGTATAAGGCTCAAGGAGAATTTGTTTCTTTTCAAAATAGCTGAGTATCTCTAGCAAAGAGTGTTAAGACAATTCACTTCCAAATTAGTGTTGCCCTAATTTCTATTCAATAAGCCCGACCTTAAGAGCTAATTGGGGACCCGGTTTTGGCCACAGCCAGGCACTGAATGCTAGAGGCATCCGTATTCTAATGCTCTTGGCTTGGCTTATCTTAATTTGAAATTTTAATGCCACTTGACTAAACTTTACCCTCTCCTTGAATTTGTTCTGACTTACTACTCTGGGAAAAGAAAGCAGGAGGAAGGAGAACAACACAGGGCCCTGGGGTTTTACCTGTAGCATGAACATTTGATACCTCCTCCTTAAAGTCATAGAATGTGCTCATTAATGTTCTCTTCAGGTTATATCAGGGGAGGGAGAGTAAATGAGTCAAACTAGCTTTACAACAGCACTTTGTGGCCGGTTGGAGAGGGCTATGCTTTGCCTGGAGGGCAGTAATGTTCCCACTGCATAAGCTGCTAGGGACTGCTAGCCCTGAGCCATCAAGAGGGTGACCATCTTATCATCAAGCATTACCAATAATGCCTGGAACCTTCTAGAGGCTCTAAACTCATGCACTGATTTGAGGTAGTCAGAGTTTGTTTGACCGCCTGGAAGAACATGACTACTGTAATATTGCCCAAATCTGCTTCTATGGGAGACGATGTTATGAGTCGGAGTTATTGATAAAATTCACTGGTGCAAAACACCTGGCATTATCTTATTCACAAATATTCATCTTATTCATACCACTGCATTATGCACTTTGGGGATTATCTGGACATGTGATTTTTTAAAAAAAATGTACAGAAGTGTAAATACAGAAGACTTTCTAATGTGCACAAAAAGCCAGTATAAAGACCCAAGTGCATTCCTGAGGAACTCAGTGTTCTGCTAGACGAGGCTCCTCCTCCTCCTCTGGAAGCACTTCCTTTCCTTTCTATCTTTGCTTGGGCATGAGGGGTGTGGCAAACAAAACTGATCAGAGCATGGTACCCTGCCATTACCACAGGAAACAATGAGGATTCTGAAGGGTTAAAAGCCCTTCTCTTTCTTTACAACTTTGGGCTCTTTGACCTAAAACTTAAAAAATTCTCCTCTGTGCCTGTACTCAAGCATGCCTGTGTCTGTATGGTTATTTTTTCTTTCTTTTTTTTCAATTTGTAAGAAGAAACACAGTCACACCTGGACAGAGACTTTTCATTCCTCCCGAGTTTCAACTCATATTGCATTTTTATGACTCTGTTATTATAAATCTCAGAAAAGAAAGCAGACACAACCTTCTTGCAGCATAGCTTGCAGGTGCCTGTGTAATAAGACACATTTGCATACCCTATTTTTTTTTAATAAAAGAGGAGGTGAGACTAGGAGTTTGTTGACCTTATTGCCCTGGCATGTGTATTAGCATACAAAGATACAAAGAAATATTAAATTAAGAACTCAGAAAGAATTGATTCCAATGACAGCTCACACATTACAGAGTTTTTGCATTTAATAAATTCCTGATCTCCCTGGGAGCAAAATGATTTGAAGCAATTGATTCAAATAGTTTGTTGTCACATTTTTTTTAAATGTAGGTAATTCCGTTTTCAAAAAACAAATTTAACGGAAGATGCTGTTTATGAAATCACAGGGCTGTTTTTAAACTGCTTGCTCCCAGATTGTGTGATACGACTACCCAGGACAAGCTAGGGAAAGGGTTAAGCTTTTCTGACTTTCAGATACAATGAAATTATGACAGGAAGAAAATTGTGCCATTTTAGCATGAAAATGCTTGTACAAATACTGTCGTTCCTTCCTTCTTACTTTCTTTATAATGCCTCGGCGATAGCTAAGATGACAGACATTTGACAGGTATCTGTAAGCACACGGCCCAGGCAGCTCATTAAAGTTTTTCTTTCTATGCATCAGCTTTCACAAAGGCAAAAACCCATTAGCATTGACTATTTTGCAGATTAGAAGAATTAAGGGCTTCAAACGTTGGCTTATACCAAGCAATGTCATTTGTGAAGTGATGTTTGCTTTATTATTTCCCTTTCTCTCCCTCTGAAACCAGACTGACATGACTTTAGCTCAACGTAGGGCGTAA
The DNA here is from genome assembly GCA_004027655.1 of Graphiurus murinus. Taxonomy (NCBI): domain Eukaryota; kingdom Metazoa; phylum Chordata; class Mammalia; order Rodentia; family Gliridae; genus Graphiurus; species Graphiurus murinus. Next base: position 3,523 of record PVLC010009594.1, on the reverse strand, counting down.
TGTGCAAACCAAAGGACTGGCTCATCGATGAAAAGAAACACATTCCCTTTTATACATGACTGGAATGGCAAAAAGGGGAGACTTTACATGTACTATTTAGGCTCATTAGAGGACTGATTATGATAGTCCTCTGGTGTAATCTTTAATCGACTTTGACACTAGATTTGCCCCGTTACAAATCCTGTCATGCAAATTAAGTCATTTGTGTTGTTTGATATGGAAAGATCTGCTATGAAATGAAAGATTAGCTCGCAGATGAGGCACGAGAGACCGCTGCCCTCCTGCACCGTGCAACTGATTACAGGGATGAGAGCGTCCATTTCTACACTGCCGCTAACATTTAGGAAAGGAGATTAAATTAACGTGGCTTTCGGTCTTCCTGCATGAGGACATTCAAAATAGATGTTCATGTTTGCATAGCTATTATTCTTGGACTGTACCAAACAGATGCTCCAAAGACAGGGCCCTAATGTCCAGTTATTTTAACCTGTTCTCCGTGGGGTGGGATTGCATTGCGCATGCTCATGCTCACGGATCAAAGTCCTTTTCTGTACAGGTGATGGGTGTTTACTGACTAATGGGAAGCTTGACACATCAGGAGGAAGCTCCAGTCTCCCTGGCAAACCATAATTTATAACTGGGGCCTTCTACACCCATCCTGGGGTCTATTTTAAATGTTGGATGACCATACTCTCAGGTGTTTGGTCTGACTGTGGTGATTTGCAAGACTTACGGAGAGTTTCTCCCAAAAGATTAATGTGAAAACTATTTTGTCTGATAATTAAAAGGATAACATGAATATTAATGCTATATAATGACATCAGAAAGTGGAATCTTGACATGTCTATAACTGAGTTTAGTGTCACTGGACATTTCTGACCCTGAAAATATAAGTAAACAATAGCAGTAGGTGGAAAGATTAGATTTAATTAAATCTGCTTCATCTAACAAGTATAACTTAGAATACACTAGTTTGGGGCATGTTTCTCTAAAAAATATCTCCCCTGGCCAGATGTGGTGGTGCACACCTGTAATCCTAGTACTTGGGAATCTGAGATAGGAGGATCACAGGTTCCAGGTCAGTCTCAGCAAGGAGTGAGACTTATCAACCTAGGGAGACTCTGTTTCAAAATAAAAATAAAATAGGGCTGGGGGTGTAGCTCGAAGGTAGAATGTCCCTGGGTTCATTCCCCAGGACCACAAAAATTAATTAATTAATTAATTAATCTATTAATTAATAGCCTCCTCTGACTTATGAGAAGTTCACCATTTTCAGACCAAATCTGACCAAACTGGTAAACAAAGACATCTATGGTGAATTGAAAGTAAACATGAAAAATGGTCAACAGAAAGAAAATCACAAGCAGCATGATCGCATAGGCACAGAGGAGCTTTAAAAACCAGGAGTTTGATCATTGCTGATAAGCATAAATATTCAAAAGACAAAGGTAAAAACTGAACAAATTTCTTCCTCCTATACTACGTCAAACTGACCATGAAGCTTGTTCTTCCTGAGACAACTTCAGGACACTTTAAAATCTCACTCTCCTGTATATGCAGATAGCTTTGTGATTGTCATTTATTAGAAACTGTTTTAAATTAAGCAAGCTATTTAGGAAAAAGAAAGTAGATACATACATGAATTAAAAAAAAAAAAACATTAGCCATATTTAGTGTGTTGCCTCACTGGTTTTAGAAAACAGTATACTTTTTTATTACTTATTGGTGTGTTATAATTACACAGAAACATGGGAGTCATTCTGATATTGTCATATATGCACATAACATATCTTGATTGATTTTGTTCCCCAATACCTCCCCTTTCTTGTCCCTTCTCCCTCTCCTGATGCCCATTCTCTACTCTACTGGTCTCCCTTCTATTTTCATGAGGTCTGAGAAAAGCTATATGCTTAAAATGGAACTAAAAGTTATTGGGCATAATTTTGCTTCCTTGAAAAAGAAATCGGTGAAACAATGAAGAGGCTCATAGTGAATACAGCCCATTTGTTCTTACTTTTCGATTGTTTCTCGTATACAATCTATAGTTCATATCCTACTTCTTTTCACAAATTATTTGTAAAAAAAAAAAAAAAGTGACAAAATGTGATTATAGACTTGCTATTAAATGAAAGGTCAAATGCAATGCAGCAGGCGGCTGGCTGGAAAGCCTGTAGGTACTCTGCATTTCAGGCACCAGATAAATATTCCATGTAATTCCGGGGGCTGTCATAGAAGGTGCCTTTGATTGAATACTAATGTAAATAGTCATTTAAAATCCCTTTTAAATGATCATAACACAAGTTAGAGTGGCCTCCAGCAGCTTCATCAGTGTGTCTTCTTTGGGAACATTTTTAATAGGCATGCTTTGTCTTTTGAATGAGTCACACACCTCTGTTTTGATTAACTTTGATCAAATTTGGGGATTTCATTTCCCTTGTAGCTAGGTAGAGAATTAGCCATTTAGATATTACTGAAAGGCATTTTAATGAATGGAATAACATGTAGGTTTTCCTTGGCAATCCCTAGGGGGAAATTAGTCCATCATAGAGTTTAAAAAAGATTTGAGAAAGTTTTCACCATTTTCCATCTTGACCTCACTAAGGTGTAAGAAAATGTCCAGGAACGTTTTGTTCCACCTGGTATACATGAAAGACCTAGGAGTATTTTTAGAATGTGGAGTTGTATGAAATTCGGAAAGAATGGAATGGAGACCCTATACAATAGATAAAGGAAGAACAATGAAAATATGAGGTTTGCATAATAAAAAAAAAAAAGAAGCTGAAATATCTGCAAGTTAAGAATGGATTAAACACTGTTGCTTTCGTTATTATTACACTGACATTTAAGTGACTGAGAGTTCCTGCCGTTTACACAGTTTCATTCATAAGACATAATCCTTGCTATTAATGTAGTACTTTGCATTTAATTTTATAGCACAGTAAGCTAAATTGTTGCCATTCCTCAGCCGTCCCCTTGGCCTGAGGACCTTGGATAAGCACATATATTGTTTTAGGCCATTGATGGACCAGTTAATGTATCAAAGGCACATTGTTGCTTCCAGTCAGGGCAATGGTTCTGAACTTAAACCTGAATTACAATCATCTGGAGGGTTTGTAAAAACCACAGCTTGTTGGGCCCTACCTGCAGACTTTCTCATTTACTTGTGTTGGGTGAGATTTTGCATGCCTCATGAGTTAGCTGATGCCAGTGAGATTGGTCCAGGAACCACACTTGTAACCACTGAGATAGGGTAACAGAAAAATGTGTGTGTGTGTGTGTGTGTGTGTGTGTGTGTGTGTGTGTGTGTGTTATTTTCTTTTTTTTATTATAATTTTTTATTGTAGTAATTCATGCAATATAGCATACATCTTTGTTAAGTACTAGTTGTTAACAACATATTTGCACACAATTCTCATTTGACCCCTTCCCCAATTCCCACCCCATTCCCTCCCCCTCCCTCCCCCTCAGGTTCACTTCAGTGAGTGACCTTGATATGATTGTGTAAGTACATCATGTGCTTTAG
>PVLC010009593.1:0-53509 GCA_004027655.1 Graphiurus murinus | reverse complement strand
GACTGGAGTTAGGTGAAATCTCAGGGTAGTTTTGATTTGCATCTCCCTGATTGCCAATGATGTGGAACATTTCCTCATACATTTATTGGCCATTTGTATTTCTTCTTTTGTGAAGTGTCTATTTAGATCCTTTGCCCATTTTTTGATTGGGTTATTTGCTTTCTTAGTTGCGATTTTCTTGAGTTCTTTATATATCCTAATATTAGACCTCTATCTGAAGTGTAACTGGCAAAAATTTTCTCCCACTCTGTAGGTTCTCTGTTGAGGTTCTTGATAGTTTCCTTTGCTTTGCAGAAGCTCTTCAGTTTAATGCAATCCCATGTATTGATGTTCCTTTGAGCTACTTGTGCTTTGGGGGTCTTGTTGAGAAAGTTTTTACCTGTGCCTATGTGTTGTAGTGTTGGTCCTATGCCCTCTTCAAGTAGCTGCAAGGTCTCTGGTCTGACTTCCAGGTCCTTGATCCACCTTGAGTTGACTCTTGTGCAGGGTGAGAAAGTGGCAGATGACATGATACTATACTTAGAAGACTCAACAAACTCTACCAAAAAACTTATAGAACTGATCAACAAATTCAGTAAGGTGTCCGGATACAAAATCAATCTTAAAAAATCAGAAGCCTTTTTATATGCCAACCACAAATCAATCGAAAAAGAAATCCAGAAAGCAATTCCACTCACAATAGCACCCCCAAAAATAAAATACTTGGGGATAAACCTAACCAAGGAGATTAAAGACCTCTATAAGGAAAATTATAGAAAGCTGAAGAAAGAAATTGATGAAGACCTTAGGAGATGGAAGGACCTCCCATGCTCTTGGATAGGCAGAATAAATATCATCAAAATGGCCATCCTCCCAAAACTGATCTGTAGAAATTGTACAAATTCAATGCAATACCCATGAAATTGCCAAGGACGCTCCTCACAGACATAGAAAAATCAGTCCTTAAATTCATCTGGAAAAACAAAAAGCCCAGGATAGCCAAAATAGTTCTTAGCAATAAAAATCATGCAGGAGGCATCACAATACCTGACTTTAAACTCTAGTACAAAGCCACAGTAATAAAAACAGCATGGTATTGGCACAAAAACAGACACATAGACCAATGAAGCAGAGTAGAAAACTCAGAAACAGACCCACAGACTTACAGTCAACTGATTTTTGACAAAGGAGCCAAAAATATACACTGGAAAAAGGATAGCCTCTTTAACAAATGGTGTTGGCAAAACTGGTTAACCATATGGAGTAGTATTTTCTTAAAAATTTCATTTTCTACCTATCATTGTTTGCATATAGACATACAATTTGTTTCTGAACATTGGACTTGTGCAAAGGTTAGTTGCTAAATTATCTAATTATCCTAATGACTTATCTGTAGAGTTTGGGGGTTTACTTCACATAGAATTATGTATTTCAGAAATGAATTTCTTTCTTCCTTCCCTGCTCTTATCAATGTCATATCTTGTTTCTTCTTATGTGTTTGGCCAGTTACTTTGCCATACCGCAGAAGCTAGGATATACTGGTACAGAACAAAATAGAGGAACAATTATGTTGTGACAGTAGCTATCTTTGCCTTCCTCACAATTTCAAAGGGAAAATTTTCAACATTTTACTTATCAAGTATAATATGTGTGGCAAACTTTAGGGAATTCCTTTTTCCCTCTAATTTACTAAGAGATTATTGTTCTTGTTTAATTGCTACTGTCAGTCAAAGGGGAATTTATGGAGACCCTAGTTCAATGGGCTTGGGAATGAGGCCACCTTGGTTAGGCAGGGGGAAAGACGGGCCTTCATTGACCCAAACACGACTGCTGCCCCAAACATGCAGCACCAAGTGAAGGGTGTATGAACTCTCTCTGGATATTGTATTTTGAGAGTATAGAGTGAGGCCACCCAGAGTATCTAATCAGCAAAAGTCAGAGGCCATTGGTTAGTAGGGTAAGCTTCCTTCCTCATCTTGGACTTGGACTTTAACATTCTTTACAGTGCAGCAGCCTTCATGTGGAGGTGGGAGGAATGATGGTCTTGCCTGCCAAGCTCTTCAATAAAACCCGAACCCTTGCAGCAGTCTGTGCAGCTTGTCAAAGCTCTTTATCATAAATGGTTGCATACCTTTGAAAAAATTTTCTTCATCTACTGAAAACATTATATGGGTTTTAGCTTGCAATTATAAATATGGTGAGTTATACCGATTGATTTTCTAAGTTAATTAGTGGTCTTAGCTGGGAACAATTTTGCAAGGGGACATTTGGCAATGTCTGAACACAATTTTGCTTTTCACAAATGTGTGTGTGTGTGTAGGGGAGAGTACTACTGGCATCAATGAGTACAAGCCAATGATGCAGCTGAATGTCCTATAGTGAACAGGACAGTCCCCACAACAAGAATCATCCAGCCCCAAATGTCAATAGTGCCCAGGTTGAGAGTTTCTGCATTAAACAAACCTTGCACTGCTAATATAAACCCAAGTTGCTCATAATATTTTGAATTTTAAAAAATGTATACCTAAACCATGCACAGTGGCACATGTTTGTAATCCCAATACTTGGAAGGCTGAAACAGGAGGATTGCAGGTTCATGGCCAGCCTCTGCAACTTAGTAAGATCCTCAGCAATTTAGTAAGACCCAGTTTCAAAATTTAAAAAAAATGCTGGGGTAGAATGCCCCCGAGTTTATACACATACACTATATATACATACATATATATATATATATATATATATATATATATATATGTACAGTCAAATATATATGTATGTATATGTATACGTATACACACATGCATACTTGGATTCAGTTTTCAGGACTTTCACATCTGTATTTCTTAGTAAGATGGGCCCATTAATTTTTTTTCTAATTATGCTTGTCTTACTTAAATATTGAGATATTTGTTAGTCTCATAAATCAGATAGACTGTATACTCCTTTTTTTCTTGTTTTCTGGAAAGGTTTGTATAAGATTGTAACAATTTATTCCTAAGATGTTAGCACTTACCAGTGACATCTGCAAGTTAAGAATTTCCTTTGTGGAAAGGTTTTAAACTGCCAATTGAATCATTTTTATAGTTATATTATTTTTAGAATTTCCATTTTTCTTGTGACTGTTTTGGTAAGTTATGTTTTCTAGGAATTTATTTTTCATGACATCTCTTTATTATATTGATAGTATCTGAAGAACATGTAATGATGTGCTCCTTTATTGATGGTGTTTGTTACATACACTTTCTTTTTTTGCTTGTGGTTTATCAATCTCATTAGTCTTTTCAAAGAGTTACTAGAGATGGGTGGCCTATTTCTGTCTCTCTTATTTCCTATGTGCCTGATATTTTTAAGTAAATATTGGTAGATTGTATATAAAAGTTATTGTGAGGAGTAACTTTATACCTAGAATGAACATTATCTTCTTCTACAACAGTTCTCTGACTGCCTTGACAAGGTTCCCAGATGTCTAGGACCACTTTAATCCAACTGCAAGACTTGAGATACCCTGGAACATGCACTGAGTTCTTTGTTGCTGCTTGTCCCAGGAACAAGGCAGTGAGCATTGATTTAACCAGAGTGCCTACTTTGGGTAAGCCCTTTGCTTTGACCATTGCATCCTTCTCCTGGCCCCATAAGGCATCCAGGAATTAGGTCTGCTTCACAGCTATTTGCCCAGGTAAATCATCTCAGGGCAAGCATAGTTTAGAGTGATAATGCTTAACTCTCATCTCAGATTTTTCCTGATTCCCAGTAATTCCTCAGCCTCTGGCAAGTTCTTTGATGCTCCTAAGAAGACTTTTAAAAATATTAGCTGGGCGTAATTGTGCACACCTATAATTCCAGTACTTGGGAGGCTGAGACAGGACGATTACAGGTCTGAGTACAGCCTCAGCAACATAGTAAGGCTTTTCAGCAACCTAGTGAGACCCTGTTTCCAAACAAAAAAATAAAAAAGCTGGAAATATAGCTCAGAGGTAGACTGCCCCTGCGTTTAATTCCTAGTAACACACACACACACACACACACACACACACACACACACACACGTGTGTTTCTTTAATTATTCTAAAACAGAGTTTGGTATTGTCTAATTTTTACACCTCTTGATGAATGAGCCTTATGAATGTTTCACTATACAGAAGCTACAAAAAAATAGACAATGCCAAAACATTTGAAAAGTTGAATGAAATCCATATATTTCAAAACAATATAAATGGAAATAATTGATTCACAAAATGCTTGTAATCTCAGTATTTGGGAGGCTAAGACAGTAAGATTGCAGGTTTTAGGTCAGCCTCAGCAATTTATTGAGGCCCTCTGCAACTTTGTAAGACCCTGTTTCAAAATAAAAAAAAAAAAGTAGGGTTGGGAGTGTAATTCAGAGGTAGACTGCCCCTGGGTTCAATCTCCAGTACTACCAAGAAAAAAAAGAAAGAAAATTTATAAAACAAATAAACCAGTGAGATTGAAAGAAGGTGAATCAGTAATGAAAAGCCTTTCTTCTGAAAGACAACACATACAGATGTAGAAGCTTTGTTTCAGAGAATAGAACAATATATGAAATTTTCAGAGAAGAGAAAAAGAAGAGAAGAAGGGGCAGAGGGTATAGCTCCGTGGTACAGTGTGTGCTTAGCATGTATAAAGCTCTCAGTTCCATCTCCAGCAACCTTCCTCTCCCCACTCAAAAAGCAGCAGAAGAAAAGAATCCAACTTATTTTACAAAGTGCAGTGATCAAGTTTTGCTATGATAATGCCATGTAACAAATAACAGTAAAAAACTAAGTGGCCACCAGGTGTGGTGGCACACGGTTCTAATTCCCGTACTTGGGAGGCTGAGACAGGGGAATCTGGGTTTGAGGCCAGCCTCAGCTACTTAGTGAGGCTCTCTGCAACTTAGTGAGGCCCTGTTTCAAAATAAAGAATAAAAAATAGGACTGGGGGTGTAGCTCAGGGGTAGAATGCCCCTGGGTTCAATTCCCAGTACTGCAAAAGAACAAACAAACAACAACAACAAAAAAAAAACTAAGTGTCTTACATTTCCCACTCAGTTATCTATTGATTACTGAACAACATATAGTTTTATCAGTCATATAGAAAATGAATTTAATTTCACATTCCCTCATATTTTAAAAAAAAAACCAAAAAACTGACAAAACAGACCTTACAGCAAAATAGTATCAGAAAGTAACATGATAGCTGGGTGTGGTTGTGCACACCTGTAATCCCAATACTTGGTAGGCTGAGACAAGAGGATTGGAAGTTTGAGACCAGCCTCAGCAATTTAGCAAGACTTTCAACAACCTAATGAGACCCTGTTTCAAAACAAAAAGTAAAAAGGAGAAGGTGTAGGTCAGAGGTAGAATGCCCCTGGGTTCATTCCCTACTAACACACACACACACACACACACACACACACACACACACACACACACACACGAGAGATGATGGTGTTATCCGGGATGGCCATGTAGAAAAGTTGGAGGCATGGAGGCATGGTGAGCAGGGAACTGGGAGATGAAGGTGTTATCTGGGGTAGCCATGTAGGAGTTAATGTCTCATCAGATGAAGTCTGGAGAGAAAGAGTGAGCTCTAGATCAGAGGGGAGGAGCTGAGAGGTCAGCAGAAGGACACTAATCACAGACAATATAGTGAAGTAGATTGAGAGTCACAGGAGCTGGGATGTTGAAAGAAAGGGTGAAAGGCTTGGGAAGGTCAAAGGAAAGTATACGCCCTACGTCTAGACCCAGCAAAAACCTGCCTGCATGGGTGATGCCTGCACAACATGCTGGTCTTGCTGATGGGGGCTGGACATCTCAGATGGGAGGGCTTGAGAAGGAGGAAATAGGCAGGGGATTGGATAGCACTCAGCCCAGTAAGATCAGAGCAGAAGGACTGTGGAGCACTGTGTGTGTGTGGTAATGTGACGTGAAGGGGAATCAGCCTGTTTCTTTGGGAGGGCTGGGAGAAGAGAAACCATTTTACACCATCCTCGTAAATCTTCGTCTCTGGGGCTTTGGGAGCCTGGAGTGAGGAGAACTTTATCAATATAAACACAACTGGATGGTGGAGGCTGAGCTGGTTTGGTCAAGGGGGCCTCCCTGTGTCCTGAGGGAGGTTTCTAGACAGGGCCAGTAGGGGAGGAAGGAGAATTCCTGGGAGGTGGGTGTGGATCAACAGACTCACAGCCCAGATGCTCATCAGGCTGTGTGGCCTCAGAGGGCAGCAGCCTGCGGGGCAAAGGTGTCTGTCAGGAGGTGTTTAAAGGCGCTGAACAGAGATAATGTCCAGAGGAGATGGTTTAACCAGCAAGTAGTGCCCCGTGTTCTTATCCCTGCTAATAAACAACAGATTCCAGGAATGCTACTTGCTTGGGCTGGGTCCTGATGAACAATCTCAGTTCCATAAACATGACTGCCAAGACTCAGACCAAGGCCGAGGAAGGCCAGCCCCCTGAAACGGCAGCCACCGGCCTCCGCTCCTTCCCGAAGACAAGACTGAGATTCCTCTCCACCAACCCTCCTCCTGTCAGGATCTCTCAGTCCATGCTTCTTGCATTCTATCTCCTTGCTTCTCATTCAGTTCATCAAATGTTTGTGGGCACCACTAAACTAGAAACTGAGGTCATCCTGGCCACAGGAAGATGGAGTTTCATGTTTCATGGCCCAGTTGTGCATAAGATCGCCATTAAGCACCACCATCCCTGCAAGTTAAGGGATGGGGCTTTAGAGTCATGTTTTTACTTGACTATATTTAGAAATGATAATGCTAACTTGTATCTGTACAAGGTGGGGGAAAGGGTCCTCTTGGTGGGGGAAACCCCACCCTTAAGATTGGTTGGGTTAAGATTCATCTCCAGCTGCAATACAAATCCCTCTCAGCTGGGCTGGTGGGTTGGGGGTGTAGGAAAAGGCTATTTGTTCAACTATCAACAGTTGAATAGATGTAAGTTTATCTTTTCACTGCACTGCTGGAGATGAAACTACAAACATAAAACGTGGTACAATTGTGCTAGACCCAAGTCCTAGTGGTAAAAGTAACCATGAGAAAATACAAAGCAACCTAAGTTCTGGAATCATCTAGAAGGAAGTGGGCAGAAAAGGGGATTTTAAGTTCACTGCTTATGAGCAATAGTCCTGGAACACTCGGGAAATCTAGAGGGTACAAAAACAAGGACAGCTTGACCACAACTTGGGAAATCTAGAGGATTTAAAATCAAGGACAGTCTGACCATAAGACCAGCTACGGGGCAGATGGGGGAGCAACACAGAGGAACGTTGGGGGCGGGGGGCTAAGGAAAGGCATTATGTGTGTCAGGAAGGCTGCTACAGGCGTTTGATGACAACTTAAAAGAACAAGCTGATGGGGTGGCTGGAAAATGAAGGACATTGGAGGAGAGGTGGCAGAGCACAGGCCCCTTCATTTGGGGTAGGAAGCAACACCGGGGATGAGGCCAGGGCTTGGTTGGGCTGACCTAAGGCTGGGCTAAAGCCTGCAGGCACTCGACAGTAGAGGAAAATGTTTGGCTTCTTAGCTGCAACCTTTCTTTTAGTAGCTTCAGAGGTGGGGAGAAAGGGCAGAAATGATGGAGTCTCTGTCCACACAAACTAAGCATTGGGCAGGCCCTTCTAGGACCCCAAAGAAATCCACCTTGAGGCCTCCTGCTTCCCTTTGCCCCTTTGCATTGTTGTACAGCAGGCAGAAACACTCGAACATCTACAAGATAAATTCCGATTTGGGAAGACTTATCTGTGTGGAAAGAAGCATTCACTCCCTGTCACCAGTTCCTTTAACTCCAGTGACTTGGCCTGCTCTGGCAAGTTTGTTTTTTTGTGTGTGTTTTTTTCCTCCTCTCTCAGAGGTAGCTAGGAGCCACACTGCATTTCTGGGTAAAAATCAAAAGGCAGATTAAAGAATTACAACCCTAAAAAAAAAAAAACCTACAAAAGAAAAGTCCAAGATCAACAGGAAGTTGAACAGGAAGTTCCCATAGAAGATGAAAATATTTGAGATTTGTGCTGAGAACAGCAGGCTGAGGGGATTTCAGGGACACACAGATATGGAGGTGGTGATAGTCTGTGCCACTCAACCTTCCACTGCTCCTTTCTTTCACAGGATGCTCTTAGATTTGCTGGTCAGGTCCTGCCCACTAGGGACTCCAGACACACATATACTTAAACAAGAACATGCACGCACATGTTCTTGTCAAGATATACCCATGAATGCACATGCACAAATATTCATGCCAATGGATACATGTGAAAGTGAATCAATACGCACACAAACGCAGAAAAGGCAAGCATACTCAGAGATACTGTGTGTGCAAAATAGTAGAGATAGTGAAGGTTGAAATCTAGACCCTTCCTCTCACATGCTGTATTTGAGCACCTCTTTCCCAGGGATCTAGGTCCTTGATCGCATTTGGTTGCTGTGAGGCTTCTCACAGGTGGGTGCCCTGCACTTGCCAAGGAACCCTCCTGGGTAGTATTCTAATTCTGTTTTTCCAGACCTGTCATTTTCAAGCTTCATGATCCAAGGACCCCTTTACACTCTTAAAAATTATGAGGATCCTGAAGAGTTTTTATTTTTTGAGCTATATCTACCAATACAGTGACATGGTTCCATATGTTTATAAACTTATTTTATGTGCAATTTAATGGAAGGCAGCTAGACTCTGCTTAAATCTCTTATGATAAGCTGGGAGAAGTGGCACACTCCTATAATCTGTACTTGGGAGGCTGAGATAGGAGAATTGCAGGTTTGAGGTCAGTCTCAGCATCTTCGTGAGACCCTGTTTCAAAATAAAAAGAGCTTATGGTATAACTCAGAGGTAGAATGCCTCTGTATTCAATCCCTAGTAGCAAAATAAAACAAAACAAAAAAACTCCTATGACATGTTTTGGTTGAAGTATATGAAGAAAATCTAGTATCATGGAGATATGAAGTTGGACAAGAGAGGCCCTCCTGAACCCCCCTGTTGGACAGTCCCCAAAACATCTCCCAGTGATCACCCTCCCCTCCTGTGTGGCCTGGAACCAGTGGTTCACTTCTAAGGAATATAGATGGCAAAAGTGATGGCGTATCACTTTGAATATCAAATTACATACTGTAGCTTCTACCTGGGGCATGCCTCCTTGCTATGGAGGTGAGCTACTGTATTGTGAGTTTGACTACAGAGAGATCCAGCTGAGAGAAGAGGCCTCTGCCTAGTATCCAGTGAGGGACTGAGGCCCTTAGTGAGAGCCGAATCCTGGCAACAGCCCCAGCAGTGAGCCTGGAAGCAGCCTCTTCCCTGGTTGAGCTTTCAGATGTCTCTGCAGTCCCAGATGACATCTTTATCATAGCCAGTGGGAGATTTGGTGGCCTCCAGGTGAGCCAAACCCAGGTTCCTGAGTCATTGTGAAATACTATGAGATATGTTTCTTGTTTGAAGCTGATAAACTTGGAGACAATTTATTTCACAGCATTAGATCACTACTATACCCCACAAAATCATCTTGGGGACCCCACAATGATTCTCAGACCTCACTTTGAGAACTGCTACTTTAGTTCTATATTCACCTTCTCTCTTGGGTTTTATACAATCAGCATCTACCTCTTCTTTCAGCATCCTACTCTCAGTTGACACAGGGAAGACTGGTGTAGAAACCAGGCCCTGCACATTACAAGCTCCAGGCAGGGCGAGGGCCTATATGTGCCCTTGCTGCTCGCTCACGGTGGACTTGCAAGTGACATGCTGTTAATAGAAATGTGGTGCCAGGGCAGACGGTGGCCAGGTCCGGGTCCCTTCCCTCTTTAGCTAATCCATCTTCTACCACCTGCTGCTAACCAGGAAACCAAACTGTACATGTGTAGCTTACACTGGTCCTTAAATGGCCCTCACGGCAAATCCTACTTTTTCTACCTTTTGGGTCAACATATAGAGAGTCAAAATCTGATTTGTTCTCTGGTCTATCTGAATTACCACATGTTCACACAGTCCCATCTGCCTGCCCTCAAAGATTCTGAACTGCTGCTGTCTGCTCTTTCTACAGATGGAAAAGCAGAGGCAGGAAGAAGAATCAACAGTATCCTGTCGGGCCCCCACAGTCTTCTGTGGAACCAGGAAAACAACTTTCAAAGAGAGGGGTTTCTTTAACCCCACCTATCATGCAGAAGAGACTGTTTCTGGTCTCATATCTGCCTTAGTTTGACTTTTCTACTCCCAAGAGTAACACCAACCCCAACACATTCTACACCACTTCTGACTCTTCCCTCCTGGCTTGTGCCATTGACGATAAGGACCTTGGAGTCCATCTCGGCACATTGTCCCGCTGTAGAGAAACACATGGAGACCCGGTCCAGGAGATGATGGGGCCAGCCCAATGTCAGCCAGTAAGGTAGAAGCATTGTGGAGCTCAATCAAGATTTCTGCTCCTACAGATTAGAGCATGAGGCCTGCCATGTTCCCAGGCTGTAGGGGCTATGAGGGTTTTGGTGAACTTCCATCACTTGGCTTTCAGTAGCAGACCAGTAAATGATGGGAAATGACTGAGGAGGCTGGCAAGTATTTTGAGTTTTGTCTGTGGCCAGAGGTAGGTTGCTAGGATTAAAGCCTAGTTTTTTTTTTTTTTTTTTTGCAAGGCCAAAGCGAGAAGGTCAGTCTGCAGCCAGGATGCAAAAGCCAACCATATGGGGTCAGGAAGTCAATCTCTTTTGGGGGATCAGCCAATCTCTAATGGGGTGCAAAGGTCAAGCTGGCTGGGGTGAAGTCTCCGTTTTTGTCAGTGTTTGCTTCTTGCAAAGCTTAGTAGCCAGCCCAGTACTTCCCACAGTATCTCTAGCATCTCGTTCTCGCTTATTCTAGTTCAGATCCTAGTAGGGGCTCTGGAGCAGAATGAGCTCCTGTGTGGCACCAAGGATCACATTCAGAGCTGGGGGCTGGGACATCCTTGCCTCTAGGGCTATCCTCAGCAACTGGCCTGGAACACAGACTCTGCATGAAAGTTGCAGCCTCTGAAAAGGCTTCAGACCTTTGGAGGCATTTCCTGTTTTCCAGTGAACTGAAAACAGCTTCCTGCTTAGAACGGTCCATTGGGATGGTTTCTTTTTTTAATGGTAGGCGGGGTGTCTAGGGTGGAGGATGCAGATTTTGCTGACCTTGAGAACCAACTCTCAGGGCCCTGCTAGAAGGCAACATGGGAAGAAGGATAGGAAAAGAGGCAAAGAACCCCAGGCACCTCTGCCCATTTCCTGGCTCAGGAAAGCCTGTAAGAGTGCACTACAAGTCTAATGTGTCAAACACTTTTATGTATTTCACAGGGAGGTGAAATTTCTCTGGAGAGATAAAGTCAAAAGTGTGCAAGCCCGTGTAGGGATGGAGACACAGAGTACACTAGTAGGAGCTGGTCTTTGGCAGCCACCAAATCCAGATTCAAATCACTGGGCACTGGATCTGTCCCCACCACCATGCTGGCTGTGTTGTTTGACAACTTTCTGATTTCTCTGAGCCTTCATTTCTAAAATAGAGAGTGGGGTGAGTGTCTAATTACCTCTTCCCAGGTGGAACAGCGCCCGCACCATGGGAGGCCAGTCTTTCCCCTCCAATGGAGTGTGGAGGGAAGAGGGGTCCAGAAGCACATCTCTTTCCAAGCAATCCAGTTGGCTCCACCTTGGCCAAAATAAAGCTTTTGTCTGGTGCAGCATCCCTCTGGCCTCCTTTCCACCGCCGCAGACTCGCTCTGGCCGCCAGCTCTCCACTCAGCTCTACTCCTGCACAGGGTCAGTGAGGGGATGGAATTTCCTGCTTGGCTCCACCCACCTTGCCTCACCAGACTAAACTGTCAGTCCCTCCTCCCCAAATCCACACAGAACACAGATGGGACACCCATGCAGGGCAGGCAGAGGAAGAGCAAAGTAAGACCATTTACAGCAGGATGTTAGCAAGCCCTAGATTTTAAGGCAGTGTTTGCCAGACAAGATCCACTGCTCCCAGCCACTCCATGGGCCCGAGCTCTGCAGGAACTGGCTGTGGCTAAGTCGCGAAGCTGCAGCAGAGAGACCATCCTGTCCCACCCTGCTTGGATTCCACCTGGTCCTCTGTGTGCTCTTTTGGGTTACTACCCTTGCCTCTCAGTGGCAGTATTTGCTAGGTTGGGCTCTCATCCTGTGTTTTGGAGTAGAGCCTACCTAGGGCAGCTGAATTGCTGCAGACTCTAGTCAGTGGTCACACAGGGGCCCACAGTTCAGGAAACAGCTGACCACAGGCTGCTGCCTCCTCCCTTATTCTCTCCTCCTCACCTTCTTGCCTTTCTTAAGACAGTAAAGTGAGAGTGAGGAAGGATTGGTAAACCTAGCAATAATATGAATATTCCTAGGTGCCTGAATATACATAGGTATCTTGGGTGGAGGCACAGACCAGGCCCCCTGCCGTGGATTAGTGTATCCTTGGAAGGAAGTGCCTTTGGAAAGCCAAGCTCTCCAGGACCTCAGAGCTCAGAGCAGGATAAGCAATAACTATACAATTACAAGGCTGTTCTTTTCTAGAACTACATCCAGACAGGACCAAGTTTCCAGGAGGGTCTGTTTGATTTGTTTCCCTACAGTAGAAAGAGGAGGGCATCTCAGAAGCCCCTGAGGTGTCCTGGGGGTACCTGCCAGCCTGCTATCTTGGAGCTTTGATTCATTCATTTACTCCTCCTCTTAATTAGAGATAAATAATAGTACAGGCTTAGAAAAATT
Organism: Graphiurus murinus; assembly: GCA_004027655.1. Lineage (NCBI taxonomy): Eukaryota > Metazoa > Chordata > Mammalia > Rodentia > Gliridae > Graphiurus > Graphiurus murinus. Next base: position 40,813 of record PVLC010009593.1, on the reverse strand, counting down.
GCAGTCACTCCCTCCCATATTCAGTGCGCTCTTGGCCTGGCTTTATTTCCTCTCTCCATGACACTCACTTTCTAACGACTCAGGTAGGAGGGGCCTGTCCCAGGTTGTGGGATTCCTTGCCCCCACAGCCCGGAACTATAGCTTGTATAGATCTTGTCCTTCCAGGGGTAAACCACCCTGCAGCATGTGTACCCTGGCCAGGCAGGAGGCAGAAAGAGAGAGCACAAGGGCTCTTCTCTCATATTACGTAGGCCAGAAGCAAGAGAAGGAAGGAGGGAGGGATGGAGGAAGAAAAAGAGAGAGAGAGAGAGAGAGAGAGAGAGAGAGAGAGAGAGAGAGAGAGAGAACCGTATATAATCCCCAAGGTCATATCCCCAGGGATTCCTCCTCAGCAACCAAGCCCTGCCTCCAACATGGTTCCTTGTTTCCATGAGGTTTAGGGGGGACATTCTAATTCCAAACTCTAACACTTCCCCAGAACTTTACCTCTGAACATTACTGCATTGGAGACCAAACCTTTGACACATGAACCGTTGGGGACATTGCAAATTCAAATCACAACACCGTTAAACAATTATTAATAGCCTATAGAAGGAAGCATGAATAGTGGGATTCTGCAGTTGGTGGCCAGCAAGTTGGCCTCTCAGAGCCTCTCAAAGCAGCCAGTGGGTAGCTGTCTGCTGAGACGCAAGTATGTATGCACTTGGTCATCTGTACTTGGGCCCCAGAACTGAGGCTCATGTGATCTTAGCCTCAGGCAGCATTTAGCTGATGCTCTATCAAGAGTAGGCCATGGAACATGAACTTTCTCATGACATATGAAGACAAGGGTACCTTTATTGAAGGAGTGGTGAGGCTGTCTCAGAGGCTGTCCAACCCACAAAGATCATCAAACCACTTTATTTATTTTAAAATACTTTTATTGGTGCATTGTAATCTCACATCATTATGTAGTTCAGAGTGATAGTGACATCCCTACATATAGTACTTGGTGAGCCTCCTCTCAGCTCCCTCCCCATACCCTCCTCTTCCCCATACATAATATTAAGATTGGCATTGGCAATTTCACATATATACATAACTTCAGTGGCAGTACTCAAACCACTTTAAACAATTCCTGGGCTTTTGACAATCTCATGCTGAGAAAGGAAGCTAGAGGCTGCTGCAACACTGCCTGGAGCTTAAGCTACAAAAGCTCCCACCTCTCCTAGGCCATGCAAAGCTGTGTGTTCACTGGTAGGCCCTGCCCTTTGTCTATCTGCATCCTGCTTGTCACTGCCTCCTGCAGGAAACCTGCCTTGATAAGGCACACCTAAGCCCTTTCTCTACACTCTCTTCATGGTGGATTCCCTATGTCAATTTGCGATGCATACCCCCAAGTGTTTAAGTAGCTCTTGATAGGGCTGTGAAGGGGAGACTTAGCTACTCCCTAACCACTGCTCCCACACACTCTGAGTCCAATAAAGGCCATTGCATTAGCAAACCAACATGGAGGAATCTTGTGGCCATTCTGAAAGCTCCATCAAGTGTAGTTTTCTGTGACAGGGCCTCACAGAAAAGGCCCTCCACAGTGAACACAACCAGTTCCAGCCACAGAGTCAGGCCATGGATGGGAATTAGACAACCAAGATACTTCCATGACAAAGCAGAAACATGGGCCGCTCCCTGGTCCAGCCTAGCTATCCCCAAGGGAGAAAGACAACCTGCCTAATCCATCCTTTATCAATATCACAGAATACCCGAGGTAACTTATAAAGAGTAATTATAAAGGAAAGTGTTGTATTTTGCTCATGTTCTGGAGTCTGGAAGTCCAGGAGTGTAGTAGCAGTGCATGGCAAGGGTACCTAACACGGCAGGAGAAAGGTCAGGTGAGCTTATGCACATGAGCAGGCAAGAGGGGCTGGGCTTGCTTTGTAACCACACACACTTGTGATAACTCACAAATGCTTTGAAAAAGACATTCATCCCTCTTGACAACCTCAGCACCTCTGAAAGTCCCAACACTGCTACAGTGTTAACCACGTTCCAGCAGGAGAAACAAAATGGGCTGTTCCAGGAATTGGGGTGTCGTTCAGTGGTAGAGTGCTTGCCTAGCATGCACAAGGCCCCTAGGTACATTCAAATCATAGCAAAAGTTCACACCAGATTTTGGGGGGTGATTTTTTTTTCTATTGCAGCATAACACATATACAGAAAAGTGCACAGATTATAGGGATAAGCCCAGTAAATGATCACAACGCTAATCTGTTTGCCAGCGCCCAGCTCAGAAAACTAAACTGAACTACACCCTCGAGGCCCTTCTGTGCTCCCTTCTCATTCCCACCAGAGGTAACCACCAGCATGATTTCTAGCAGAAGAGATATTCTGTCTTTGTACTTTAAACAAATGGAGTCATATAGTGTGTGCGCCTCTTTGGTTGGCTTCTTTCATCTACACGATGTTGTGAAATTCATCTGTGTTCACATAATTGTTAACTATCCTCTCTCATAGCTATACAGTTTTTCACTGTGTGAATATTCTAGAATGTATTTTCAGAGCCAATAGCCTTCTCTGTTGAGTCAAGAATATATAAATTTTCCTTTTGTAGATCCTGCCAGCACTTTTCAGAGTACTTGTACCATTTTGAACTCAATCCAGAAACATTGAGCATTCCTACTGTCCTGTATCTTTTTTCCAATATTTTGATGTAGTCATTCTGGTGGGTGTGAAATGACATTGTGGTTTGATTTAAATGTGCATTTCTGATTACTAGGGAAACTGAAGGATTTGTAAGTTTCTGAATCCTGGATTTAAAAAAAAATGGAGATTGATCTTGAAATATCTACTTAACACTTTTCTAACATCCTTTATGTTAATTATTGAGCCTGAGAAAATTGTTTCCCAGTGCTCTTTGGACAGCCAAGCTCCCAAATGTTTGGGCAGTAAATCCCACCTATAGAACAGGTAGTAGCCATCTGTGCCACCAGCTGTCCACCTCTGGAGGGTGCATCCTGATGAGCACAGCTGATTCTCCTTCAGGGACATCTTAAAACTAACATTTCACATTTGTAGCATCATTGTCTGGGATAAAGTACTCTACAAGAAAAACTAGACTTCCTAATATTTCCATTGTATTGGAAATACACTGCCACTTCAAGTACCACATATCTAGCGACTCTGTGAGCTCATTGCAGGGGCCCTGCAGGCTGCTTGTAATCCAAGTACAGACTGTACTTAGGTAGAAGGAAATATAGAAGGGACAATCCTTTCATAGATTCCCTCTACAAGAAATCAATTAGACCAGCTGTTTCTTGATTCGAGGTGTAGTCACACAGACAGGCAGCCCTGAAGCAGCTCAGGAGCCCTAGACTAGTCACTGAGCTACACCTTATTATTTTTATTTTGAGACAGAGTCTTGCTAAGTTGCCCAGACTGACCTTGAACTTGTGATCCTCCTGTCTCAGCCTCCCAAGTACTGGGATTGCAGGCATGCACCACCACACCTCACCTGTCTTTCTTTTATTTCCCCCTCCCGTCCCCCAGGTACTTGAGATGTACCTAGGGGCCTTATGCATGCTAGGCAAGCACTCTACCACTGAACTACACCCCAGCCCTTGGAACAGCCCATTTTGTTTCTCCTGAGTTTTTTAGCTTCCAGGTATAATTGACAAAAATTGTATTGAATTGTGGTGTGCAGTGTGATGTTTTGGTATGCATATACATTCATTGTTGGGTGATTAAATCAAGCTAAGTAGTATATCTGTCAACTCACATTACCATTTTTTATGGTGAGAACATTTAAGATCTCTTTTAGCAATTTTTCAAGTGTGCATTATCAACCAACCCCCCATCCCGTACAATACATTTCTTGAACTTCTCCTAATGAAGCTTTGTGCCTCTCCCCTTCCTCTGCAAACATTGTGCTGCTCTCTGCTTCTGTGAGTTTATTTTTTATTTTTTTTGTGGCACTGGGGATTGAACCCAGGGGCATTCTACCTCTGAGATATACCCCCAGCCCTCTTTTTTATACTTTATTTTGAAACAGGGTCTCACTAAGTTGCAGAGGGCCTCACTAAGTAGCTGAGGCTGGCCACGAACCTGCGATACTGTCTCAGCCTCCCAAGCACTGGGATTACAAGTGTGTGCCACCATGCCTGGCTTGCTTCTGTTTAAACTCATGATAAGACAGAGGCGCTAGTGGGAAGTTTGCTTCTCTTTGGATGGTCACTTACCTAGAAATGGCTGAATCGGAGAGGAAAATCTGTGATAAACATCATTCTTGTGGTGGGTATGGATATCTGTGTTCACATCTCCAGGTGGGCAGGCAAGGCGGCTGAGAGGGGAAAACCATGAGAGAGTTCTTTCAGGAAGACAAACCCAAGTCCGTGGAGGGCTTTAAAGAAATGATTTTGAACTCCAGGTGCTTAGTGGCAGCATATTTGCCTAGCATGCATGAGGTCCTGAGTTTGATCCCCAGCAAAACACACACACACACACACACACACACACACACACACATGCTCTTGAGAATTCTGTGTTGGAGAAGAGGAGAAGGAGCCTTGTAGCACCAGGTCCACATGTGTGGAAGGGCAGAAAAGGAGCCCCAATGGAGGTAGAAGTTGGAGGGTCCCCGAGTCACCAATGTGGTCAAAGATTTTGGCTGAGCATGAAGGCAGGTGCCAGTTAAACAAGAATCTCACTGGCCATTCTGACCACCAGGCTAGCTAGCAAGGAGCTCCCAGCCTACAAAGAGTGTCCTGGACCCAAAGGTCTGAGCAGCAAGCCAGAAACTGAGTCCTGAGGAGACTTGAAAGGGCTTTATTTGCAAGGAGGCCTAGCATTTCCTTCTTTGGAAAAACAAAAACATAGGTGCCTCCTGCTTCCTTGCTATGTCTCAATGCTCTGCAGCAGATGGGATATTTTCCCTCCATGCTGAGGCTGAGCCTGACCTGCACAGGCGTCTTTATCCTTTTGGCTGGCAGCCTCAGAAGCACAGAGATGAGCATGGGTGAGCCAGGGGAGTGTGCAAATAGTTATTTGTAGCCTTTGTAGCTGAAAAGCCATCTAGGTCTTGGAATCTGGGAATCTTTCATGTGCAAAAGGACAAAAGCTTCAGTGGTGACCCTCTGTCACTCATAAAGGAGATTAAAGTTCTTACTGGATCCAAAAAGTAAGATTTAACATCATTGCATTTATTAGGTTCTGAAACAATACACATTCACATCCTTTTGAATACAGTACATTTGGCACAATAATGTTTACAATGAAATAACACTAATGAATGGCAAGAGATTAAAATTACATCCAGAAAGAAAAAAAGAATGTACAAATAAAGCATTACAATACAAAATAAAACTCCTAAAATTGAATACATTTTATATTTAGCTAGAATTATTTTGCACATAATTTAAAAAGAGGTAATTTTTTAGCCTTCTTTTTTTTTAAAGCAAAAATGCATTTTTTTTAACCTTTGGAGGAAAAAAATATGTTTCACTTCACAAAATTCATTATGAGAAAACAGGAGAACAGCTATCCTTCATATATTTTTTTGGCTTTTTTTGCACACCATTTTTTTTCTTTAAAAAAGAGGGGGGGGAGGGAGGGAGGGAGGGAAGGAGGGAGGGAGAGAGAGAGAGAGAGAGAGAGAGAGAGAGAGAGAGAGAGAGATTGAGATTATAAAGAACTGGCAGAAATGTATCAGTGTATCCACTTCCAAGCTCCTGTTGAAAATGAAATAACTATTCAAGACACACAAGCCTTTTTCTATAGATCTACACTAGATTTTCAGCCTGTCTATGTGAGAACTATAGGCAGAGCATCCTGGCCAGTTGGCTTTGGGTGCTAGAGGGGCGCCAGGCTGGCTGACTGTCTACAGCTGCCAGGTGGAATGTATTACTTGACTTCCCAGCAAAAATGTCAGTTGTCCTGTAGGAAGGGTCCAACCCCCACTGCCATGAGAACACCACCATGCCCTCAGACAAGGCCATTTGGCATTGCAGTTGGAGCTGACTTGGTTGTCCAAAGTTCACAATGGTGAAGGAAGCAGAAGAAAGAGAGGAAGAGAAAGCAGTAGTTATTCGTGAGTATGATGGGTGTATTGTCATGTCTTCCTAAAAAAATGAGATGATGCCACCATGAAGATGTTTCTGTGCTTGTACTCCACCCCACAAGATAGTCTGCCCTGGTATGTCAAGTTACCGAAGATAAATTAAATTAATCTAATGTTCTTCATCACTTCACTGGTATGCTGAACACATGGATTGCTATAGCATAATATTTAATATTTGCAATCATCCTAAGAACAGATAATTACACCTGAGTTTTTAAAAAATAAAAACAAAAGAGAACTGAATGTCATCATTAGTAACAAAGGCTGCGACCAGCCAGATGCAAATAGGGACCCGCTCTCTATGGGTTTGAAATAGTCACTGTCCGAGCTTTGAAACCATCATCAAAAACATTCCTCCCCCCCCCCCATCTCTATCAGGGTATAATAGAGCGCAGGAGGACTCTATGTGAAAGTTAATATAGCTTAATATATGTTTACATCTTTTAAAATAAACCAAAATGAAATAAACAATACAAAGCATCCTCCTTCAAAGGAACATACCTATCTCTCGGTAACTTGAACCAATACACTTAAAGAGTATTGCACCTGGACATTATTATAATTATTCTTTCATAGACTAAAGTTTTATAATATGCCTGAACATGCAGCAGTTGATACCTCTATATTCAATGAATTAATTCCACAGGCCTTGCAGCAAACACTATATACAAAAATCTCAAATGTACAAAAGGCAAAAAAGCTTCATTTGCCACTCACAATTATATATATATTTAGGGGCAGCTGGGAAATCCACGTGCAACAGTTGGAATGGATTCCATTCCCTGCTAAATCGGTTCAGTAAAATAGGTAATCAAATGACCTCTGGGAAACATATACACAAAGCCACAGAGAAACCTTAGAAATCAGAGAATGTAACACTGTTAGCATATCTACAGGAGGTAACATCACGTCCACTAAATAGTGTCCACATGAGTTGCCATCGAATGTCACACAAACAGATCTCTGGGGACATCTCGCCACACTGTCAGTTTTCAAACAAGTCGCTCTTCAGTTTCCTGACACTCTACCTAACCCAGGTTGAACCTCATTCCACTTGTTCCCAAAGCAGATATTTCATGTTTAATTTTACATATTTTAATGTTTAAACACTACAATGCAGCAGTACTGCCATTTTGTCAAAGTATGCAAAAATAGCACACTACTGCAGAAAATAAATAGCATTTATGCTAGGAACTTAGGATGAATCTGGAAAGAGAACTTGGGAGCTGAGTTTTGCTAGAACCCCCAGGTTTGGGCCATGGCTGAGGTGGCTTTTGTGTTCAGGTAGAACTTCAATAATGAGGAGCTATACTTATTTCCTTTCCTCTTGGTTCATACAGTCCCCACATGTCATTAAAGCAGCAATGGCATTCTCATAGTATATTAGCCCTTTAACATCTACCTGTATTCATATTAGAATTTCTGTCTTTTGGCCAATAAGAAAACAATTAATAATATATCTTTCAAATGTTAATGGAGTTCAAAATCAAAATGATTTCTTTTCTACAAAAGGTGATTTCTTCCATGAGATACAAACTTACACAACTTTGGCATGCTCAAAAGCTAACACCAAAGCAAGCAAAAATGAGCCATTCCAAGCAAACTAAACACAGGCTGCCAACTCGGCACCTCCCAGGCCCCCTCCATCAAGGGCACGCCTTGAGGACACCAGTCCCCATGTGGAAGAAGCACCAGTCTCTCCTTCTGGGCGGAAGGGCAGGGATGGGCAATCCAGGGGGCTGGAGGGACGAGAAGCAGAGGTGTCAGGATTCTGCATCCAACAGCAGAGCCCAAGTCTTCTTGTTTGACATATATATATATATATATATATATATATATATATATATGTAATTTTTTATCTTTGCAGTAAAAGAACTAAAGTTGTTTCTGTCCAGGAGCCCCCAAGGAGTGGAACCAGGCTTGCTGACAGCCCAAACGGCAGTGTGGACAGCAAACTGCTGACCCAACTCGAGTCTGTGTTCCTGTGAGGCAAGAACCAAGAGCATCTCCTGGTAACCAAGAGGGTGGGGGGCAGGAGGTGGCCTGGGGAAGGGAATGCAATAAATAGAGAGTGGACGTGGGACTGGGGCTCCCAACAGGAGTAGTAGTTCCAGACCTTCCAAGCCTCAGGAACACAGGATCTTCTCAGCACTCCTTACGCCATTGGCAAACTCCACCTGGAGTGGCTGCTCAAGGCATCAAGTCTTCCCCGAAGTAGGAGAAGCCTTTGAATTCCTCCTGGTTGATCTGCTTCACTATTGCCTCATCCACAAGTGTGAGTACTGGCTCTTCCCGGGTAAAGTCTTGGTCAAAGTTATTGACATCTCTTTTGGTTTTCTGTGGGAAGAAAAGAGAAAGCACTGAGTTCAGGTGAGCTCCCTCAGGAAGGCCCCCCACGGGGAGTGGGCATCAAGGTGGCCAGCCTCTCACCAAAGCAGGCCTCTAGCTACTGGGAGCAGACACAGGGCTATTCCAATGAGATAACGATGGATGGCCCCAGGACCCAGAGGTGATGGAGGAAGAGGAGAGGAAGAATGAATCAAGGTGAGAGGAAGAAGGGGTGTGTGGGTATGATGGAAAAGCAGGGAAGTGGGATTCCCACAGGCTGTGTGTGAGTGTGCATGCATGTGTGTATGTCTGGGGAGAGTGGGATGCAAAGCTCCCATCTCATAGGCCTTTATAGCATCTGCCATAAGCCTTGGACTCTAACAAGACCTTCCTCCCTGGGACCATGGTGACAAACTTGAATCCACCATCACCAAATTTTCAGTGCTCTTCTTCCAGTATGGGCAGACCCCATAACCCTACCATGTCTGCTCCAGATGACAGCCTCCTATGAGGAAGGTGGGCCGGAGGCAGCATCATCTTCTGGGAAGCCTGCCTTGACCCCACCTGCTTTCACCATGAAAGAAGGATCTTATGCTGCCATGCATTTGCCATTATTACACTCAACACACTGATGGCCATGATATGTTTTATGCTTTTATCTAGACCATGAACCCCTTAAAGGAGACACCTTGTCTTATTCAGTCAGTCATGGCCTCCTAGCAGTTCCCCTGCAATAAGTAAGTACCTACTGAATGAAGTGAGCAAACCTACTGCTTACTTCCCAGCTCAGAAGAGCCCATCTGCAGTTGAAGGTTCAAGTTTCCAAAGGAGCACTGTGTGTCTTATGGTTTTAGGGGTCGTAGGGTAGAGGGCAGCAGACAATCAGCCCACAAACAAATCCTGGTTTGGGTGAGAAATCAGGAAGTAGAAATAATGCTCTCTGTCTTTGGGAGCTTACAGTGGAGTGGAGGAGCCAGTATGCTACCTAAAATACATTACATTGGTTAGAAAAGTCTCCATAGAGAAGTCCGGGGCTTGGGCTGAGACCTGAAGAATGGGCTATGATTGTGTTGGTAGAGATGGGAGGAAGGCACTTTGACAGGGAGAAGTACGGGAGTAAGGCAGGGGGCAAGAACATAAGAGATGTAGACAAAGGACAGTAGGTTTGCCAAGCTGCCTGGGGCAGAGTCCAGTGTGGGGATGGTGGGAGTGAAGCTGGAGTCCCACCACAGAGGCTTCAATACCAGTCCCACCCCCTCAAGTACATAGCACCACACCCAGGAGGTTGGAGGCACTCCATCAGTACCTTTTAGACACCGATTAATAAGCACTACTTGGGATTAGCGACTTGGATGATGAAACACATCTTTTGGAAAGAGTAGCATTTTTATTTGTAGTAGGAATAATTTTAATGTATGCTATGCTCTATGGAAACCAGTAATCTAAAAGGTGTTAATAAGTAGCCCACATAAAAAGGTAATTTTGGAGCCGGGTGTGGTGGCGCACTCTTGTAATCCCAGCATTTGGGAGGCTGAGACCGGAGGATCGGGTTCACGGCCAGGCTCAGCTACCTAGTGAGGCACTCCGCAACTTAGTGAGACTCGGTTTCAAAATAAAGAATAAAAAATGGGGCTGGGGGTGTAGCTCAGAGGTAGAATGCCCCTGGGTTCAATCCCCAGTACCACAAAAAAATAAATAAATAAATAAAAATAAAAAAATAAAAATAAAAAGGTAATTTGGGGACAAAGCTGTATTTTGGACCCTGCTCTTGGAGATTGGACATGCACATGGGCAAATTAAAATCTCTGAAAAATCTCTGATAAAGAAATCTGTCCCATTTTGTTTAGGTTAGCCTTCCTCAAACCTGATATAAGATTCCCCCCGACCCTAAAATAGTTTATTAACACGTCTCCTGAGAGCAGAGTTCTGCAGAACATGGTTTGGGAAAGGCTGCTTCAGGGTTTATAGAGCATCTTCACATTCATTCACTCATTGGATCCTTAGAATAGGTCAGTACTGTGATCCTGACTTTATAGCTAAGGAAACTGTGACTCAAAAAGGTTTAGTGATTTAGCCAGAGTCACCTGACTAGGACAGAGCAAATCTGGGTCTCAGTATGATGCCTCCCAGGATGCGGAGGACCTCGAAGTCTGGACTCTGGAGAAATGAGAAGACCTCACAAGGGTCAAGTTCAACCAGGAGACATGTAGGAAGAGCTCCCAAGCTAAAATAAAGCCAGATAGGCCTTCCATAGGCAAACATAGTGAGAGAAAGCTATGAACTGGGGAGAGAGTGGTCATCAACATGGGTCAGATGAGCTGGGCAGGGGATTGTTTTCAAACAACCTCAGAAGATCCCAGATTAAGATCAGAATCATGGGCTGCCTGGAGCAAGGATGAGTTTATCTTTCCTGTCAGCACCATCTGTCCTGCTTGGTATCTTCTCTCCAAGCTTCAGCTGCATAGTTCAGGTCTCAGAGATCTTAGAAGGACAGAGGGGAGACACAGAAAATCCAGAGGACTTCCAGAAACAGGACCTGGATCTGCAGAATGTTTGTGCTGCCCTTGAGATGGGAAAGCTCAGGAGCGGCTTCGTGGTTTCTGCCAGGAGGGCTGACCTAGAGCAGGAGGACTGTCTGTTCTCCAGGGTGATTGGAGTCAGAGGAAAAGGGAGGCCCTGGGTGGAGAGGGACTTCAGAGAGAAACAACAAAGCCCATCCCCACAGTGACGCACTCTGGCTGTGGGTGGGTGGTGCTGGGGAGAGGGTGTGGAAAGCCTCTTCTAAAGATCTCTATCGAAGGAGGGATGGGTTAGCTAAATGGTCCAGGAGGATTAGAATGTGGGTCACACTCCTGGCTGAAGTGAATTCACAGGGAGGAGTGGCGTGGGGAGACAGTGATGATAATTTGAAAAGCATCATGTATCATCCCAAAAGACAACCAAGGGCTAGAACGGAAGTGGGTAGCAGGGATGGTATCCAGGTGAAGGAGTCAACATTAAGGCAGGAGGAAAACTCCATTTGTAACGTCACTAAAGATGGGCCATGAATACCAAGTCTCTGGTATTCTCATGGGCAGCACGATCCTTTTCCTGATACACCTTCTCAACTAGCCACAAATGAAGGGCAGGATGGGTATAAAGAACCTCAGAAAAGCCATCAACTCTCTGACACTAGTTCTCCTTATTTACTTAATTGTTTGTGCCTCACCTATCGGCCATTCGTGTCCATTAGTCATGGAACTGGTTTCCTTTCCTGAGTTCAACTGGGCATAGATGAACCAGGTTCTACAGGGTGTCCAAACTTCACAACTCACTGGATATTGGGAACCAGGCTCAGTTAATACAGCTAGGAATGTCCTTCCCAGAGGACCCCTAGTTTTAGGGTGGGCTAGCTTGGAGAGCCATTTATCTCCACTGCAGCTTTTTCATGTGTGTGTTGGGGCGGGGGAGGCAGGGGGTGTCCCAGAATCTCTGTGGCATTCAAAAGAGTATGATGTTTTTCATTACCTCCACAGACTTGGCTATCCTGCCCCCTTGCACAGCTTGGCCCTCATTATATTTTCCTTGAAGATATTTTAGTTGCATGTGAGCTACCCATTTCCAATTCAAATAACCAACGTCCCCACTGTGTGCAATTCCTCTTATCATTAGGGTTTGAGAATCTTCCAAAGTAGACCCTATCCCCTGTACTGGCATCTGGGTAGCACAGCACTCCCAGATTTGGAAAGAACTGAAATCATATTCTTTTCATATGGGTTTTATTCTTCTAAATGCTCTGTAAACACAAAGGGCAACCTCTCAGAGACACTGCATATCCCAATCCTTGGTCATCTCACATGCCTCTTCTACTGCCTAAACGCCAGCCTCTTGGCCACACTCAGGGGAGGCTGTGTGCAGAAGAAGTCTGCTGGTTGAGCTCTTGCCCAGACACTTTCCCTCCCTACTTATCTGATGCTGTCAGATAACCTCTATGAGTCTTCTCATCTGCAAAATGGGGGTGATAACAGATGCCCTGTAGTTACCTTGAAGACTTAATGAGAAACCAGCTGTTAGATGATCAGATCCTGAAGTTATTGGGCACCCAAAAACTATGAATCCCTGCCCTGCTCCGAATCTTAGTGCCTTTGTGTTGTGGGTTAAAATGCACACTGCTTGGTTGTGCTAACCAGCACATGTGTGTGAAGTGCTCGTCCATTAGCTCTTGAAGTTGGGGTCTAGACCTTACATTTCTCTGTATACCTCCAAATCTTCAACTAATGCTAAGCTAGGCTTGACTGAACGTCCCAGTGCTTCCTCTAGTGACTGGGATTCTAATAGAGCGCCTCAATGCTCTTGGGACAATGTCCCAGGTTCCTGTGCTCAGCCACTTCTAAGGCCTTCAGGATCTCATCCCTACCTACTTGCTTGGCTTCATCACCCTGGCCCCCAGAACCAGGAGATGCCTGCACTTCCAGGCTTCCTCCTGCCTTTGCATGACTAACCCTCTGCCTGGGGAACTCTCTCTTCTCCTTACCTCTGCCCCACATCAGCTCTCCTTTCCCACCTTGGTATAAATGATCTGGCTTCAGGAAGCCCTTCTAAGAGTTTGACCCTCTGAGAGGGGTTTGAGCAAAGACTTTTCTAGTGCCCACCATCATTCCTAACCTCTTACCATAGCACTTCATACACTAGGGGCCTCTTTTCAACTGATCTGTGGGCTCTGTGCAGGCAGGGACTGGGTAGAACTTACCGTTCCACCCCCTACCTCACTGGCATGTACCAAGTATTCACAGATACCTGCTGGAAGAAATGAATGGATGGCACTCTCTTGCTGCTACTATATCAAGAGCCACTGGGCTCAGGGTCATGGCTGCTGTCCTTCCAGAGGGGTTTTTCATCTAGGAAGGCACAGGTGGTAGTGAGGAGGAGGCTGAAGTCTGACTCAAGAAGGGTCTGGAGACAGAGGCCAGATCAGCATTCAGCCCCAGGGCAGCCTCCAAAACAGAAGGCTTAGGCCTAATTAATGGGCTCTCTCTTTCCAGCAGTTGGGGTTCCCTAATTGCTGGTACAAGATAGAAACAGAAATAGTTTCAACCAGGGTTTGGGAAAATCCCATCAAGATGGATGCATTTAGGGACTTGGTGGGTATGTCTTTGACCCTTGTGGTCAGTGTTGGGGAAAAATAACATTCCTTTTCCCTTTGGCATTTCTTCAGATATCAGTTCTTGGATTTTAGAGACCTTCTAATGAAAACATTTTCAAATTCCCTCAGATCCTCCGGAGAGACTGCATCTGAGAAGCAGAGCTCTCAGACCTGCTGTGCACCACAGGCCTGGAGGCCCTGCTGGTGGTAGTGTTGGACCCCAACACTGAGATGGGCCTGAGGCCCAATGCCTGCTTCCTGTCTGCAGAGCACAATTGCTCACAGCCCTCTCTCACTGGAGCCATCAACACAAGCTTTTCAGAGGAGCCAGTGACTTCTGCTTCAGTCTGTATCTGATTAGCTCAACAGAATGCTTTGTTTTAAAGGGCTGAGAAATCTGCCTGATCTTATAGGTTGGGTCACAGGGCTGACTTTCATGTGACCACCTCGATAATCTCTATCTTCTTCTTCCTCTCTGCTTGGCATGAGTGACAGCAAAAGTATGAGAAGCAGAGTGACCCCAAGCCAGGGTCCTCTGCCTCATAGGTGTGGCCAAAGGTAGGGAGGCATGCTGCTTTTACTTGGTCTCCAGAATGCCAGCTTAGCCTCTTGGTCCCTCTTAAGCCTTTCCTGACCCCAGCTTCATCCCTCCTTGCCCTCCTCCCAGTTCCCACGCACCACCTGGATCCGGCATTAGACCTCTTCTAATAGTTCATGGGTGTCATGTCATCTGCTCCGAGATACCTACTACAAAGCAGGGAACTCAGCAGATACATAATGCTAACTGGCTTGAAATTATTTTAATTCATTCACCAAGTCCTTCCCAGCTTTGAAATGTCAATAATTTTTTCATCTAAGTTCTAGTTTGTAAATATATTATTCTAAAAGAAAAATAATTTAAATAATTAGAATGTTTAACATCAATGAACTGGAGCTTTACATATATACATATGTTTATTATAGCCGCACATTCTAATCAGCAGGGTATACATGAGTATGTTTATCTACACATGTTGAATTGAGAAGTTAAGTGGAATAAGGTATGAGCCACTGCTTAGTGCCTTGCCTGGTTAAAATGCGGGTTGGAACAGAATTTCAAGTTAACTTTCAGTTTAGAAATTTATATAAATTAATCCTTTATCCCTTTTTCCACTTTGTACTTTCTTTAATCAAAAATTGTTTGTACTTTTGGATTTTCTTTATAGAAAACAGAGAAAAACATACAGAGAGTTCATCCAGCACTGGGTTGTCTATGAAACTTTTCATAGCATTCAATTTGCCACCATCCCTCCATCGTACTTGGTTACACCTGGTTGTATTTTTTGTTTTTTGGTTTTTTGTTCATCTCCTTCTTACTAGGTAGTGGCCAGAGCAGACCGCGCAATTCCTGACTCAGTGGTCTGCACAATGCCCAGTATAGTGGCATTGTCCTCTACTTGGTGGGACCCCTTAAGTTCAACTGATGCTGCACACGTATCAATGTTTCACCATTTCTTAAGTAGCTGTGGTAAAACCTTGTTGTAATAATATAATTTAACCTTGATATGGATTGAATTGTGTCTCCCCCAAAAGATATAGGAAGTCCTAACACTTAGTATCTGAGAATGCAACCCAATTTGGAAATGAGGTTGCAGATGTCATCAAATTAAGATTAGCTCATTAGAGTGGGCCCTAACCAATATGACTGGTGTCGCTAAAGAGGAAATTGGGCCCAAAGCCAGACATACACAGAGGGAAGACCTGTGACCAGTGAAGACCAGAGCTGGCCATGAGACAAGGAATGTCCAGGGCTCCCAGGAGCTAGGAGAGGCAAGAGGGATCCTTCCCCTACGAGTTTCAGAGAGAGCAGGGCCCGGCTGATACCTTGATCTCAGACTTACAGCTTCCAGAACTGAGACAATAAATTTCTCTTGTTCTGAGCCTTTCAGGTCATAGTACTTTGTTATAGAAGTCCTAGGAAATGAATACAAACCCCAACCTTATTTTTCTGAAATTTATTAATTGAACCTAAATGTAATCCTTTATATTTAACCTTTATTTCACTTTGGGACATATTTCTCACCTGTTAAAATAACCATAAATAAATAACAATTCTGTAACTTACTATCTGACTCTTAATTTACCTAGGCATAATGAATACACCCAACTTTCTGAAGGCTATAAGGGGATATAGGTAAATCTCAGGTAAACTCTGAAATACAATGTAAATGTCATTTTCAAATTGTCATCCATCTTATCTGATATATCTTTCAGCTTTTTGTCATTTTAAAACTTGATTGAGCTAGGTGTGGTGGCACATGCCTGTAATCTCAGTACTTGAGAGACTGAGACAAAAGGATTGCAGGTTCAATGTCATCTCAGCAATTTAGCAAGGCCCTCAGCAACTTAGTGAGACCCTGTTTAAAAAAAAAAAAAAGAAAAAATAGGGCCGGGAGTGTAGCTCAGAAGTAAACTGCCTCTGAGTTCAGTCCCTAGCACCACAAAACAAAACAACATCAACAAAATACCTTGATTGACATGTCACCAATCTCCCAAGCCACCTAAAAAAATATTGTTAAGGACAAAATTGACATGGCTTCTGCACTTAGTTTCTCATTAAGTTGATACCATGTTCTAGCAGCACCCAGTAGTCACCCAGCCAGGGTGATGGTTCTTATGGTGGTCATGAGAATGATATCAGGGATTATTTCAATTGTTTGAATGGAATAAAGCTACAAATGCCTAGAGCAGTTCTCTGCTGCTTGTGAAGTTAATTGGCTACAAGTGATTACTATTTGTCTCCTAAACATCCACAAACTAATTCCCATAGAAACTTCTAGATACTTGTTTTACTAACATTCATGTCAAAGGCTCTCAAATTTACATTTTCCCTGTGCCTAAATACTAGGAGTCTATCTGCCTATCTCTTCTTATTTCGTTTCACTGCTCTTCCATCCTATTCAAACTGCCCAAACACTGCGGTACGCATAGCATATTCTTCATCACCCAGCCTTGAGCAGCAGCAGCTCTCAACCTCAGCCGCACACTGGAATCACCTGGGGGAACTTTAATGAAGATCATGGTCCATCCCTAGAAGGTCTGTTTAATTGCTTTGGGATTTGGCCTGAGCAAGGGCACTTAGGGCTCCCCATGTAAGTTTGATTCAATTCAATTAATTAATTAATCTCTCTTGGGTTTCAGTTTTCTCTTACTGGGTTTTGCCCTGATCTTTGTACTTTGAAGATATTTCTCTGGGGGGGGGGGGCAATTAGAGGCAAAATAAGAGCTTCGCTTTGTGTTGTTGTTTAACATAGTGCTTCTTAATTCTGGTTATGCATCAAAAACAACCACAGCTATAGAGACACACACACCCTGCTCCAGACACCATGAATTGGAATCCCCAGGAGGTAGGCCCAGGAAAAACTCCATAATTCTGATACATAGCCTGGTTGAGTCTATGTAAAGTAGCAGAGGCTATCTTCCTTTCTTCTTTGTCTTATCACTTTTAGAAGGCTTTTTAAAAATGTCTTAAAGCCTGTTCAGAAGCCTAAAGTTGTTCTGGATTTAGCCTCCTTTCAAGTTCATGCTATACAATGGCATTCCTTCTCTATTTCATTCCTTCCTTATTTTACATTGGTTTCTATAAAACTGGGATCTGAGAGCTCACTAGAGAACATGCAGCTTTCTTTGAGTGCCACTCTCTGAGAAGTAGCTTAGTGGTTTAGCCTTGGCTTGGCAGCCTTGCCACCTGGACTCTATTCGTGATTCCCCAATTACTAGCCTTTCTGGCCTTGAGCAAATTGTGTACTCTTTCTGTGCCCCTATATTCTCATCCATAAAATGGGGACATTTGTAGTCCTCCCATATATTTGTTATACAATCGAGTGGTGAGATCAGTCCATGGTATAGAATAAATGTAAATTAGCAGTATTACTTTGTCCTCAGTGTAGATCACAACTAGAGGGTTAGAACAAAGCGTTAACTTTGTGATGACATGAGGAGAAGTTTCTATTTGGTCTTAGTTCATAAGATAATCTTTGTCTCACCTGGGCAACCAGTATCCTTTATCTCCCATACCCATTAAATCGAGAATTAACTGGTCTTCACTCAAGACAAAAAGCTAGTGTGTGACTACCCAAAAGAACATTTTTTTGCCTTGTTTTTTCTTTCTTTCCACTGACATAACATTCATAATAAGTACTCTGTATATCTTGGTGGGCCATCTTAAACTTTCTGAAATTAAGGCAAGGTAATAAAAACAGGCAGAATGGAAGATGGATTTTACTGTAAACATTGCTGGCTGTGATATTGTAACTCTCCTCTTCTGTCATGAGTGGAGTATGTGTATGCACATGTAGTCACACAGTGCTGGGGAGCCCAGGGACACCAGGAGCTGTGGCACCAGACAAGCTGGGGGCTATGTGCCTCACCAGCCCAAGCTGCTTCTCAGGGACACAGACCTGGGCTCCCAGATTCTCAGTACTAGCAAAAACATCCCTTATCTGCATTTTCATGTCAAATCTCCTGATTTTTCAAATGTTGTCAATTCAGATTTTTCAAGAATTGTTCTTTTAGCTGAATGGGTCACATAATCCTCCACATGATCCTCTGTTCTATTTGGTAAAGTTACTTCCACCTTTTAGGGAAGAAGAAAATAAAGACCCATTTGCTTTTTAAGCACAGATAATTAGCTTCATGTGGTTAAAAAAATAGGAAGCCCCTGAGCTCCTGGCCATTCCCTGGTAAAAGGAGAGGGTCCTGGTGGCTGATATACAGACAGGAGCCACATGAGCTTCGGATGGGGGTGGGGGAGCAGAGAAAGGGGAAAGGAGGGCTCACATGCTCTTCCCCATAATCTGGTAAACCCCTCTCTAAACCACTTTTGGGGGAGAGCAGCTTGACCCCTGTATAACCCAATATATTGACCAAATCCCCCCAGAACACCAGGCATTCTGAAAAACTAATCATGGCTGAATTCTGTCAGGTCAGCTATTGGATGGTATTCAACCATTTCCCCCTTTCTCCCTCCCCCTAGTTATTGTTTGTTAACTATGCAAAAAATACGTGATATTTGTTTGTATTTTTTTTTAAGTGTTACTTTGGAAAATGGAAAGAACTAACTTGATTTCCAGCTATTAGTTAACACCTACCCTGAGCACAGATTTTAGCGATCAGAGGAGTTTGGCTAGCAACAATTTGTCCATGAATTATCTGGGTTCCAAAGATGCAGCCCTCAGGGAGCTCCCTATAGGGGAGGACAGGTTGCTAGCAAATGTCAAACACTTGTTTGAGGCCGTGTGTGTGTGTGTGTGTGTGTGTGTGTGTGTGTCCCCTGCAGATTGAACTCAGGTACATTCTACCTCTGAGTACATCTCAGTCCTGTTTTATTTTTTATTTTGAAACAGGGTCTAAGTTGCGGAGCATTCACTAAGTAGCTGAGGCTGGCCATGAACCTGTGATCCTCCTGTCTCAGCCTTCCCATGTACTGGGATTACAGGCATGTACTACCATGCCTGGTTTGTCTGAGACTTTTTAAACAAAACTGCAGGGCAATTTCCTGAAGGCAGTGCTAGGTTGGAGGTCTATGGAAGGAAAGGAAACCAAACAGCAGGAAGCATGGTTCACATCTGCAGTGGGTCAAAGAAAGAGCTTTTCAAGGTCATTTTCAAAGCTGCTTCTATCTCTACATTCTATGGCTCAGTCATCTTAAGTGAAAGTGAAGAGCAAGTCTTCCTAATTTGAGCTCTAGCCCTCCCCCTGCCAAAAAAAAAAAAAAAAAAAAAAAGGCTTGGCAAATTTGTCTGTGAAAGGCCAGACAGCAAATATATTCAGTTTTGTGAGCCATCTGGTTTCTGTCACAACCACTCCACCCTGCCCTTGTAGCATGGACAATATGTAAGTGAATGTCCCAATAAAGCTTTATTTATAGACTCTGACATAAGAATTTCATATCATTTTCATGTGTCATAAAACATTTTCTTTCAAACATTCAAATAAATGGTGGGCTGCACAAAAACAGGTAATGGCTGGGTTTGGCTCTAGTGTGATGACCCCTACCCTAAAGGAGAGGTTTTAGGGCTTCCTCAAACATGTACCATATGGAACAGCCAGGTGCAAATGTGGACACACTTGGACTTTTCTGGAGAGAGAGTCTACCTTATCGGATTCTCATAGCTAAGAGCCACTGATTTAAACATTTTCCCCTATAAAAAGCCTGACTTTTTCTTTGGTATAATCCTCCGAGAAATCCACATGAAGAAGCCCCAAGGAGTATTCCAGGACTTGAAATGTCTTAGATCACAGGGGTCCCCAGCACAGGGTGTCCCTTCTGGCCTCAGATTATATGATGCTCTGGGGGAAGGCCAAAGTGTTTAAATGACTGGGGAAAGTCCCAAGATGCAGATGTGCATCTAATACTTCTCCCTGGGTCACAGGGGGAGTGGACGTCTTTTAAGAGCAAGTGAAACCAACTGCCCAAAGCATTAGCTCCAGGCAAAATATTTCCCCACTCTTCTTAGGGAATGAGCTTTTCCGGCTGAAAGGAGGGGCTTATCCCTGCTGCTTCAAACCTTCCTGGCCTACTACCATTCCAGGCCTGCCTACATCAATGCATGGGCATGCTCTGGCTTGAACCGTTGGATGCTAAAATCTTGTAACAAAAATACAAAGCATTAATTCCAGCTAAGAGACATTTGGGGCCACATGATTATGGATAAGACCACATTGTGTGGACAGTGCACCCTGGCGCTCTTCAGTCTGGAATTCATAAATGGCCTACAGGTGTCTCTAAGTGCCCCCCTGAGTCTTGGCTCCCGTTGAGGCAGGTAGTGCCTGAGGGTGAGGCAGGCCTGCTGCGACTTGTCACCAACAGTGCTGTGTCCAGTCCAGCCCAGCCTTGCATGCTCCTCTCTAGTTGAATGCACCCTTCAGAGTTCTAGAGCTCAGCAGAAAGCACCAGGCTTTCTCCCTGTGGTCCAGCCTACCACACCTCCAAGAGCAGAAATGAAAACGAAAACAGGGGAGGGTTCCTTTCCCTCTCCAGTGCTGCAAATGAGCTCTGAAACCTGCCATGGAGGACAAGGGTTTGGTGCTATCATGTGGGAAAGGAGATTCATTTTGCTAGGGAACCATTCTCAAAGCAGATTGGTTCCCTCCTACACTTTGACCTTCCTCCCTCTACGCTTGTGCTTCTCCTTCCTGGCACATCTTGAAACAGGCTAAATGATGGCTCAGCCAGTGACTGGAGCTCCATGTGGGCATCTGCCTCAGTTACCACCCAGCACTGTGCCTGGGACAGCTTGAGTTTCTCCGTGTTAAAAACAAAAAACAAACAAACAAACAACAACAACAACAACAAAAAACAGTCAAGTGCATAGCTGGAGACCTGGCCAGGGGGTAACACTACACAGAAGACCTTTGATCCTGACTCACCTAACCTAACCTGCACCCACCCCAGGGAAGGTTAGGGCTGCCCCATCCCTGCTGTGAAGCTGGGAACCCAGCTTGGGGTGTTAAGCAGCTTGCTCATGGTGCACAGGGCTGGCCAGAAGAGGTAAAGCCAGGACTTGAATTCAACTTGCTTTGCCCACAAGGCTGGGTTCCCTGGCATGCACCTGCATGTCTCCTATCGCAAACTGATGGAAGGTGTCCATGTGGTCATCTGTGCCATAAGCCACCAGTTTGGCAGTTTCTGCCAGTAGTGTGTTGCTGTGTTAAAAACAAACAAATGTATTCTGCCCCACACCCCTCCACAGTGCAAGAGGCTACCATTCCCACCAAGCCTTGGAGGGTCATTTATAAGACATCAAGGGTGCAACAGGATACAGCTCTTAGAAATTTTGTATTACGACTAACAATAAGAAATATAATTTACATATGACCTAGTGCACATTATCTTGTGCCATCACTCCAAGGAAAGATTCAGCAAGCTATAACTTACCTTTACTATATGTTCTGTATTCTACTCAAATATTATGTTTATTTTATTCTTTTCTATCTTATTCTATCCTGTCATTTATTGATAGTTTCTTCTCCCCCTGGCTCACTACTAGGTGGATCTTGAGGTAGGGAAAGGGGGACTGAGGGGTCCAGGGACTGAACATGATGTATAAAATGCTGTGTGGATATCCAGGAATAAAAGGCCTCAGGAAGAAACAGCACCTGCTTTCCACGGCCTGCCTGGAGCCTGAGTTTGCTGAGCTGGCCCACAGAGCAGGACATGCAGCAGCAGGCTCGAGGCTGGTCATGCAGCAGGTGCCTGAGTCTCTGGCTAGAAGGAAGGGGGCGGCAAACAGTGGCCCTGCTCTGCTTCTAACTGTGGAGCTGTTTTCTTTTCTTTTTTCTTTTTTTTTTGTGGTACTGGGGATTGAACTCAGGGGCATTCTACCTCTGAGCTATACCCCTAGCCCTATTTTTATTCTTTATTTTGAAACCGGTTCTCACTAAGTTGAGGGTCTCACCAGTTAGCTGAGGCTGGCCGTGAACCCCGATCCTCTGGTCTCAGCCTCCCGAATGCTGGGATTACAAGCGTGCGCCACCACGCCCGGCTGGAGCTGTTTTTCATCTACTTTCAAAAGCAGTGTCATTGTTAACAGCAGCTTGGTTTAGCTATTCTAGGGATATTTTCGATACTCACAGGAGAAACTTTCTAGCCTCATCCTGGAAAGGTCGTGTTCCTCCACTCACTGATCTCTCCCCTTGACTTATATTTATGAAAATGTTCTAGATAGAAGTCAGCTCTCTTGGGCTGGGATTTATCACTGTGCTTCCTGCTGGCTTTGAAACAGAAACTGTGAACATTTAAATATGTTCCTCTCAAGTCAAGAGGAGTTCACCCACCTTCTCTCACCATTCAACAATGAGTTCAGGTTTCCTAATGCAGGACTGAATTGCCCCAAATTTCCAGACATAGACTGGAATTGATCTTGGGCCACAAAAGGTGAGAAGAAAATTTATAGATGGATCTGAGAGAGAAACACTCTTTGGAAAAACATTGGAGATCTGCAGAATTCATTCGTTCATCCATCCATAAATATGAATACCTCTATGTGCCAGGAAGGGTTCTAAGCTCTGGAGCTGCACCTGTAGACAAAGCAGGTGGAACTCCCTCCTTTGATAGATTAAGCACACAGTGCTAATTGCTAATTGTTAACCTTGGGTGATGGGCACGTCGCAGTTTTTAATAAAAACTTAAAAATATAAGTCCCACATCTCAAAACATGCTGTTGAGTGAAGGAAGCCAGACTCATACACAGAAAGTACATACTATGTGGCTCCATTCATGTGAAACTCTGGAAAAAAATCTAGTCGCCAGTTACAGAAAGTAACTGCTTGGGGATCAGGGCACCAGGGAGCTTTTGGGGGAGGATGGAGATATTCTTTGTATTCAGTGTTGGGCAGATACATGGGCATGTACACTTAAAATTTTCATTTAAATGTGCACTTTAGGTGATGTATCTCAATGGTAGAGCACTTTCCTAGCATACATGAGACCCTGGGTTTGATCCCCAGTACTACAAAATGATTAATAAGTAAATGTGTGCACTTTAAATGAGCATATTGAGGTCAATATAAATTTTATTGTAATAATATTGATTTTTAAAACCTTATAAATCCCTGCCTTCATGGAGCATGTTTATATGGAAGGGCTGGAGCTAGAAGAAACTTGAGGGGTTGAGTTTCTCATTTTATAGGAAAAGAGTAGAGAGCTCTAGGGACTTGTTCCAGGTGGCACAGAGAGTGACAGCAGAGACCAAAACCCCACTCTGCATGGTGTTTTCCCTTAACTCACTGCTTGTGACATGGGGTATGCACTTAATTCTGGAGCCCCATATTTTGGAGTGACTGTAATTTGAATCATTTTGCATAACACTCACACCTCAGGTCCTGTATCCGGAATCGCCATGCTTCCCCAGGGAAACTGGGAGCCCTGTTGCTCAAACACTAGTGAGGGCAGCTGCTGTGGGAGGGGTGTGGAGTCTGATGTATTTTCTGATCTCAGTTGCTAAGCCCCACTCTGGAGGGCTGACCTTTCTATCTTCCTACTTAGGGCAAATCCATTTCATACTTCACCGGCTCAGCCATTCTCAACCCTCTCTACATCTAGCTGGGCTCACATATCATTGAAAACCTCTTTCAAGGCGGGGTAGTTTCAGAAAGGAGTAGCCAGAAAAAACAAACAAACAACCCTCCAAACAAACAAACAACATGGAGGGGAGGTAGGCCATGCATGTGGCCAAGCCTCCTCATTTTGCTGGGCAAGTGCTCCATCACTGAGTTACATCCCAGCCCTTTTTATTTTTTGTTTTGACACATAGTCTTGCTAAGTTGCCCAGGCTGGCCTTGAACCTGCAGTCCTCCTGCCTTAACCTTCTGAGTGGCTGCAATTACAGGCATGTACCACTATGCCCAGCTCCTTCTCACTTTGAAGAAACTGAGGTTAATGTGGAATCTGAATGAACCTCCATAAACCTAATGTGTATTTGTCAAATCCCAGAATTCTAGAATAATACCTGAATGTTAAGTTTAGGCCAAACCCAATTTGGTTAACACCCTCAGCACAAACAATAGGAAGTAAACAGGGAACCCATCTCCTAAGTGGAGCACTATTTCCCCAAAGCTTCCTTCTTCCATGGCAGATGTGCCCCTGGAGGTTCAAGGTCTTAATTTCGGAGGTTGATTCAGGCAAGGGAACCCTGTTAACATGCAAAATGCTCTGGGGCACCTGTAATCTTCTGGAGCAAATGTGGGCTCCAGGTCTTTAGGACTGAGCCCCTTGCAGGAAGGTTTGAGGTGCTTTGTGCTTTAACTTTGATGCACAGGAACCAGCCTCTGACCATGCTCTTTGTATTTCTGACTGGCAGACCACCCTCTAGCCCTCTCTGCAGGGATAGGTATGAGAGCACAGCTCCCCCAACAATGTGGTCCCATCTGAACAAGATCTTCTGCAAGACTTAAAGTGGAAAATGGCCTGACAAGGCTCCTGAGGCCCCAGAGGCCCTGGCTCCCAGCCTATCTAGTGAGGCCTTCCTCTTTGGCCATTTCTGGCTCTCTGGCCCTCAACCTAGAGAAGCAAGACTCGAAATTCCTCTCCCAAACAAGCATCCCTATTAGTGAAGTCCTAGATTTCACTCTATTGCCTATTATTTTTAAAGTTTTTACTTTACAGAGTTTTCTCCTGCCCCCTAAACTTCAATGTGGTGATATTAGGGTGACAGTAGGGGATTCTTTCCCTACTTTTGCCAACCTTCCCCTCCAGAGTTGCGGAGAAAGCACTAAGTACATGCTCAATAAATCCCTGTTTCTCTTGCTAAGCCTTCTCAGCTTTCTCTGGTCAGATCTAGCTTCTCCAGGAAGCTGTCCTAATTTCATCTGCTACTCTCTCCTTCCATCATGCATGGCCTGCCGAGTCCCTCCATGCTCCCAGGTAGAGAGAGAGAGAGAGAGAGAGAGAGAGAGAGAGAGAGAGAGACAGACAGACAGACAGACAGACAGACAGACTTCACCTGCTGGTGGGGCAGGGCAGAGGAGATTAAGTTCAATAAACACTACTTTGATGAGCCTGCAAAGGCATATCCCAACCTAACAACCAAAAAGTCATAAAGAAAACTCAGGAGGTTATAGATATGCCCAGCTAAGCCCAGGCCAGCCAACCAGGGCTCAAACCCTTCCCTGGGGTAGAAGTGGGGCTGGGGGACTAACATGGGATACTGGCTGATCCCCTGCCACAGGAATGTGATCAGAATTCTCAGATGTGGAAATCTCTTGTGCAGAGTCCAAGATGCTCCACTGAGGCTGTTTAGCTTAGAGAAATTTGGGGACCTGTTGCACTGGGATGTTATTGGTGACCGCTACCACTGCAGGGCTGGGGCACTGAAAACCTCACAGCTGCGTTCATCAAAAACACTGCTGAGAATGATGACAGAGAAAGTAAAGGTGGTGAGCAAGTTCACAGACTAAAAGGGGGTGGCAGAGATTACGGGGAAACTTGGGGTGCTATCCCAAGGAGCAAAAGGACTCAGTTCTGGCACCTCCCTCCTCTAGGTATTCCCCAGCTTAGAGCAGGGGCTGTGCAAAAGTTAGGCCTCAGATCTCCATAGACTTTTGATGGGTTCCTTCCCAGTCTCCAGGTGGCTTTCTGCCTCTAATGGCTGCTCCCCTAAGCAGATGGGCCACCCCCTACTCTGAACCATAAACCTCAACCCCCTTAGCCTTAGACTCCCTCCACCTTCCTTCTCATCCTGAGGGCTTGCTGTATGTCAGACACTGACATTCCAGGATCCTACAGGCCACAGTGGGAACCTGTTTGCATCTGATTGCAAAGCCCAACTTCCAAACATCACACCAACTCCTGCAATCCTTAACTCCCAGCTCCTGGGATGAGAGAAAGAGGACTTTAATCAGTTTGGGTCAGGGGTGGGGAATGCACAGAGGGGAATTAAAATGCCCTGAGAAGCTACAGTGCACAACGCATCTTAGGTTTGCTATTCTTCTTGTTTATAGTCCTGCAAGGGAGGCAGTCTCATCCCATTTTACAGACAAGGAGGCCAGAGGTCCAGGGCTGAGGTGAATTCTCCAAATCACATGGCTGTCCTGATAGCAATCATATTCCAAACCAGTCTCCCTGAGGTCAAAGCCTGTCCTCTGTTGCCATGCCACCACCTGAGTCAACTGACAAAAACAGGTTTCTGGACCTTTCCCACACCCTCCAGCCCTGGTCTGGAGCCCTGGATCTTTTAGGGAGTTGTGGCCTCCTGGAGGCTAAGGGCTCTCATTATGGCATGGCCATAGTCCAGGGACATGTCCTCAGTTGAAGGCAGCAGGACCGGCTGAATCCTGCTCCTGCTCCACCAGGATGGAGAACGAAGATGATGTTTAATGGTTCTCTGGCCTCCAGTGTCATGGTCCAGGCTATCAAGGTCCCTGGGCATATGGGCTGACCTTAGGGGAAGGGGCTGCCCACTCAGCAGGGCTACTCCTTGGGACTCTAGGTAGGTGAGGGTTTGGGGGTCTCGAGTCCACTTCCCAGGTTTTCTCTCAGCACAGCCCGATCATGCAGGAGCATGCAGGAGGGGCCTCCCTCAGAGGTCCTGCCATGCAGCGTGGATGGCTGGATGGAGACGGATCATGAGATTGAAAAGGGTCTCTATGTCAACGGGCCTGAGGGCTCACCTACCTGGAAAGACTCCCCACTCTGGAGGCCTTACCTTAAAGAGGGACATTCACACTGAAGCAAACTTGAAAAGAGAGAACATGTACACAAAGAGAAATTTACTCCGCCGGCATTTCCCTCATGGCCTTTGGTGTTCACTGAGGACAGCTAGGTTTCTGAGATGGCAGATCTCTTCCTTCTACACTGCCCCCACCCCCATTCCAGTTGCTGAAACCCTGGGAGCATAATCTCAGAGCTTAATGCTTTGGGGGATGAGGAATGGGTACACAGGAGGGAAACCAGGAAGAGGAGAATATCCCCAAGACCGGCAAGGTTGCATGATGCCCTTTGACCATGCCAAACACATCACTCTGCCCCCTAGGGTCCCAGCAGAAAGAAAGCCCACAAGTAACACCAGAGCTAAATGTGCTACTTTCATTGGTGATTAGATAAAGCCAGCATCTTGGAAGGAAATCCCCAACAGGATGGACCACTAGATTCTGTGCTCAGATATTTACTCCAGTACCAAAGGCTTTGGTGCTAGCCTTGCTGGCTTTCCTATTCCCCCACCCACCAGCTTCCAGGGTAGCTGCCATCAATATTCTCCTCTGGACGGATGTTTGATGGCAGGTACCCTTGCTCTGGAAGCAGCAACCCCCAGAAAATTGATCTGAGTATGTGTTGGCACAAAGTTTTTAGTTAGGTGCTGGTGGTGCATTGCTTGTGCAAAACCAGTTGGGTACACGGTGGATAGGAGGAATATAAAGGAAATGAGGAACAGGGAGGATGTATAAGAGAGCTGAGAGGAAAATTTCCATGCTGAAAAGTGTTCTGGATGGAAGTTAGTACAAAGGGGTGACAACTGGAAGCCAGGAAACCCAGGTGCACTAATGGCAGCTGGTGAATCAGGTAAGGGGTCACACAGGGCAGCTTAGGTGCCAGGAGAGCAGAAACCTCAGTTTAGCAAACATCTCAGGAAGGCGAAAGCCTAGAGGGGACAGCAGCCTGTTGAGATATGTAATAGAACCTGACCAGAGGCCAAATTCCAGCCTGGAATCTGGACAATCTCCTTGGTGGGATCTTCAGAGGGCAAGGCTTCCCGTGGAGGGGACAGGAGCCAGGCCTGGAAGCTGGTCTCCCCATGCAGCCCCCGTGGGCATAAGCCAGGGGCCCGGGCTCCAGCTGAGCCAACCCAGGCAGAGGGCAGCCTCCGTGCGCCTGGCAGGTTCTGCTGCCCGGCTCCACTGTGCGGTGGGAGCAGTACGGGACAGGAGCCCTGGAAAAAACACACCACTGCATCTTGGCTCTTCTCAAGTCCTACACTGATGATATGACCGTTCCCAGCCTTACCTCCAGCACCTGACATACCTCCTGACAAAACTAATTCCTTCCTGAATCAGAGAGGCTGCTCCCCCCCTCCCTCCTCGCTCAGGTGACTCAGGTTCCACACAGTCAGCGAAGGAGTGGAGCAATAGCTTTGAGTAGGTTTGGGGGGACTGATGGCATTCTGGTGTAATGTCAACAGAGCATGGCCTCAGGGGCAAGTGGAGCTACCCCTAGGTGGAGGAATCCCAAGGCTTTCTTGCTTGCTTCCAGCACTTTGCTGGATTGCCCTGGAGGTGCTCAGCCTCACTGAATGAGGGGTGCTGCACACCTGCTTTCTTTGCTCCTTTAAACACATGACCAATGTCTCCTTGTGGCCATTGCCAACCATGAAGCCAGTGATGTTTGCTCATAGACGTGGTCTTTCCCTTCTCACAGTGTCTTTTCTTTGACTAGGACTCTGTCAAAGGCCCTAAAACCAAGAGTCTCACGCTGTCCCTGGCTGATAGTAGTTCCCACCCTGGCTACTTCTTCCCAAGGCTGGCTCTTCACCAGCTTTCCTTCTCTTCTCTGTCAAAGTTCTTTCTCCCCCAGCTCTCCTAGGCAAGCACCTGATGTGTCATCAGTTATAGGACACCTCAAGGAAAGCTGGTCCCCTGAGCTGGTTATAGGCAGCAGTGGCTCATAAAACTCCGTGTGAGTTTTTGGAGTATATTCATCACTGCAGTGGCTTTAATTCAACTTAATATCTGTTTCTGCCACACAGAAACCCATAGGTGACACATACTGGTGCCATTTCCATATTTCAGAAAAGAGCTTTCAATTTAGGGACAGAGTTGGGACACTTTCCTGACAACTAATTAGATGTGAAATATTCTTTTCTTTACTAAATTTGATAACTCTCTTGAGAAAAATCTCTGGTACCAAGGAGGGAAACGTGGCCGGGTATTTGAATAGCTTGAATAAGTCTCTAAAGACCTCAGCTGAGCGCTCTGTAAGGATCCACATGATTCCATCAAAGTGTGACCAGAAACACCACTTGTGCAATGTTTCATGCTGCTTTCTTCCAGATATTCTAATCCACTCCTCCCATCTGAACTCAAACCACCAGCTTAATAGAATCTTTTCCCTGAACACTCCACCTCCAGCATTGAGGATAACTCTGGAGGTCTGGGGGACAGAGCAGGAGTATACACAGAAGGCAGTTTCCATGGCAATAGTGAGGATAGTCTTCAGGAAATTGGCTAAGACACATTGTTGGGAGTGTCTGATGGCCCATGTCCTTTATCTTTACCATCCACTCAGGGGGTGGGGAAGCCCCCAGAAAACCACTTGAGCCACAAGCAAAGGATGCGAGCAGAGTCTTACTCTCGGGTCCCTGGTGTGGATTCTCCAGAGGCCCAAGGAAGGGAAGCCGGTGCTTTGTGCTCCAGGGGCCCCAGGGAGGTGGAGCCTCACCTGGCCCCCTTGGCCCAGGAAAGTGCTTCCTCCTGCTGGTCCCTGGGGCCCCACATACCCCTGTGCACAGGAGCACCTTCACACCTGGCCAGAGGTAGCCTGAAGGGGTCCCTGTGTGAATGGAGGAAGTCACCTGCTGGCCTCCTAGTCAGTTCCTCACTCTCTTCCTCGCTCTTCTGTGCGAGTTCTGCCCCAGCCCTCAGCCCACAGTCACCTTACATCTGTTCTTCAGGGCCCTCCCTCACTCTTCCCTTGGTCTAGGGGAAGTGGGCACTTCCCAAATTGTGACCCCCCTCCCCAAGAAACCCTGCCACTTCACTGGATACCTGGTCTCGGCCTAAAGGCTAGGAGCAGATGAGGTGTTCCTGGGTGCAGGGATCTAGAACCTGGAGTCTCAGCGCTGCTTGGCTCCCCAGGCACTGGCCTCCACTGGAGTTGAGTGGAAACTTCCAGGAGAGGCCTATGGCAGTCAGGGTCTTGTTACCTACCATACCTAACCTGGGGAAAGCCTGTCTTCATGAATCCATATGTTAAAATGTCATTTTGGCTTATGGTTAAATCCCTTCCTCCCTCTCTCCCTTCCTTCCATATCTCTCTACAGACTTTCCTGGCTTCCTCTGACCACACCAGCCTTGCTCCCCTACACAACACTGGCTACCTCTGCTGCAGAGGGCTGCTCCCCCACTCCCATCCATTCCCACTGGGGCTGGCACTCCTTAAAACTAGCTGAAAGTGTTTTGTTGTTGTTGTTTTGGGGTTTTTTGTTTGTTTGTTTTGTTTTTGGCCTAGAGACTCCAGGTAAGTTTAAACTTTTTTGTGGACTGGTGCTGGCATCTAGTTAACCATGATCTCTTCCTGGATTTCTGTTGCTAAGGCCTGGACTCTTTTTGTTTTTGGTACTGGGGATTGAATGCAGGGGCATTTTACTTTGAGATACATCCCCAGCTCTTTTTACTTTTTATTTTGAAACAAGGTTTCACTAAGTTGCTGAGAATGGCCTCAAACCTATAATCCTCCTGTCTCATTCTCCCAAGAACTGGGATTACAGGTATGTGCCACCATACCCATCTCTGGACTTGTAGCTCTAGTACTCATTGTCCTTTGGGTTGGTTAACTTAGATTAAATCTAAATTAAAATTTGACCTTAGATCTAAGCCTTTAGCTTTTCTCTCCTCCTTGGTGAGGTTTCTAGTGACCTCCTTTCCTCATTTTATAGGGGCCTCAGTTAGTCTTGTTCTTCAAAATCTCCAGCTATCTGGCAGGCTGGCATGTACAGTAGGCCCTGTGGTTACAGGGGAATGGTCACCCTAAGTGTTTGCACCCCAAACCCTCCCAGTCCAGCAAACCCACAGTATGAGTTTGGTGCAGAGGGCCCAGAGCTATGGTGACTTGGGCCAGATGGAGGAGATGTTAACAAAGAAAGAAAGCGAACCTAAATCTAACCTGTTCTGAGCCGTGTGCTTCCCCTCAAAAACCCTGCAAATCAGAAGAGGAATCCCAGAGGAATAGTGACAGGACTGAGTGTTCAGGAAGACCCACCTGCCTTGCTCCAGTCTGGCTCAGGCCCGGTCCACACCCACCGCTGAGAGTAACCTCATGGAACATTGCCAAGAATTGCAGCATTACCAAGAAAGCCTCCTCAGGAAATTCCCCGCAGGTGGAATTCCTCTGCAGATCCACAGAGTACCCGAGGGTCTTTTCTGTACTTAGAGGTGGAGACAGAGGACTATTGGGATGATCCTTTAGGTCCTCACTACCTGGACCCCAAGCCCCACAGCTCTGGCCTCATGCCAAAAAATCTCTTATATCTGCTCCTCCAACTCACAGGTAACCTGTCAGGTGCCCACCCAAAGTTTCAATTGAATGATTGCTTGCCTCATTGGTCTACAAAGCAACAGAATTAAGATCTCCCTCTGCACACACACACACATTCTCTGTCTCTTGCCCTCCCTCTTGCGATCACTTAGGGCCACTCCCCTCTCCAGCGGAAAGGTCACCGCCAGGAGGTGTCTTCATTTTTCAAGTCAAGCTCAGGCTGCAGCCTACTCCTCTTTTCAACCTCTGAGCTTCACATGTCCTTTATTCCCCCCAGTGGTGACTGGCAAGGCAATGGCTGGGACTCTGGTTCTGCAGCCCAGAGAAGGCAGAGGAAGGAGACGGGACAGAAAAGGGCTCCCAGAAAGAGCCTCAGGACACAGCCTTTCCCGGGGCATACCCCGCCACCAGCCCTGCAGGTTCCCACTGGGATAGTGGCTCACCAGGCACTCAATGAGTCCCGACTTCCTGTTCCATCTGGTGCCACATAATGACCACGACTAGTATTCAGTTTATTTCATATAAATGAACTCACTTAAAAATCTCATTTATCTATAAAGAAACCTGGCATCTCTACCAGACATGGAAAACCAGCATTACTTGTGATTTTTATCAAAATAAAGAGATAAACCTCGATTAAAATAGAAAGTATTATCCTGTGGCCCCAGACGTCATCATCTTGGTTACTGCCATGGGTCATGTATTTTCAGCAGTCAATGCTTTGGCCTGAGACTCTCTCAGGGAGGGCGCCTTGGCCACCTGCTGCCTGGGCATCTGAAGCTCTCTGGGCCCACACAGCCTGCACACAAGCGTCGGCCCAGCCTGCAGACGGGAGGGCTGGCCCGTCGACTTACAATTCTTGGTTTGAAGGGTGGCTTGATCTTCTTCTGCTCCAGGAGCACCCAGTCAATCTCCTTGAAAAAGGGGTGCTGCTTGATGGCATCCTCACCATTCTGCGTGGCCACACAGCCCAGGCGCTTGTGTGGGTTCTTGGTCATGAACTGCGAGGATGAGGACATAACACAGAATCACTGGCAGAGCTTGGGCAGTGCAGGCTGTTAGCAGGGGACAGAAGCCAGCCCAGCAACATCTTCCACATCGCCATCCCGGTCTGGCTTTGCACTTTTAGGAGCCTCACTTCTCAGGGTATTCCTGAACTCTCACATAGACATAGTATGTGCCAATCACCGTTTTAAAAACAGTGTCTATCATAGGCTCCCAAACTTACTGTCTTACCACTTCCTTTGCAGAAAAAAAATTACTCGGAGCCCCCCTGGGCACCTTCACCACCCCTTTGTTTTATTCAACATGCCAAATAGTACCCAAGGCTACCACCCCACTGGATCATTCTAGCATTCTCCCCAGGGGCAGGATTGCCTACTTGGGAACTTAGGGATTAACTCATTTCATCTTCACACAGTCCTACTAGGTAATTATTATCTCTCTTTTATAAGGAAGTTACTTGAGGCAGATGGAGGTTAATTAACTGGGCCAAGGTCACACAGCCAGCAAGGTTCCAAGTTGAGATTAGGATCTCAGGGTCTTACTAACTCTCAGATCCTGCTCAGATTCTCAAGGCTTCCCATGAGGAGACTAAGACTCGATAAACTCAATCATGACAAGAGGTCAAGTTCTTTCTGAGGTAAGGAAAGAAGATCCGGTATGCACGTGGGAGTGCATGAGAAAATATACCTCCTGACACCTTTGTTTCTTTGAATTTGCAATCTCTACACAAGATGCCCATGTAGGTCAAAGATAGGAAAGCAAGAAAACAAAGGCTATTGCTTTTCAGTACATGTAAAACCACATGGCAGTGCTGAGTACTTTCTAGGTGGTGTCCTGTGACTCCCCACACCCAGGGGAATTTATTTCTATAAAATGAGTCAGTCCTGATGGTAAGCATTACTCTAATTGAGCACATGTGTACCAACATAACCTAAAACTAAATGCTCATAGGAGGAAATATGTCTGATAGTCACCCAAAATAAAGGTGTGTGTGTGTGTGCGTGTGTGTGTGTGTGTCTGTGGCTTAGAGACAAAGTGCACAGGGTGAAGGTGAGTGTTTATGTCTAAACAAAGGAACTTGAGAAGACAAACTATAATCCAAAGGAATAAAGGAATAAATAAGTAAAGGAATAAATAAATTCATAATGGCTGAATTTCAGGATTCATCAGCAAGGCAGCAAGGGAGATTTTCTTGGGCAAGATGTACCTCCTACTACCTTCTCCTCTGGTGCCCTTGAAACAAAAGCCCATGGGTATGCGGGCTCAATGGTCAATGGTACTAGAGAGGGAGAGTGCAAATAAGAGGGAGAAGGAGTGCAGAGGAGACTCAACTCAGAATTGTACCAGAGCACTTCATCTTTCCAATCTACAAGTCAGCAGGGTGGCCCCTGCTTGAACCCCTAGGATGTCTCACACCATGACGTTCATGCTTTGTGTGTGTGTGTGTGTGTGTGTGTGTGTGTGTGTGTGTGTGTGTGTGTGTATGTGTGTGTGTGTGTGTATGTAGTACTAGGGATTTAACCCAGGAACATTCTACCTCTGAACTATACCCCCCACCCTATTCTGTTTTTCTTTTTTTGTTGTTGTTGTTGTTTTGAAATAGGGTCTCAGTAAGTTGTGGAAGGTCTCCATAAATTGCCGAGGCTGACCATGAACTTGTGACCCTCTTGTCTCAGCCTCCCAAGTATTGTGTGAGCCACCATGTCTGGCTAGTCCATGCTTCTTAGTCTGGCACAGGGGAATCACTCATCTGAACCAACTACCTCGCTGTCCCTTTGCCTTTAATCTCTCTGGTTGAATGCCCCTCTCCAGTCTTCAAGCATTCTTTAAGAACCAGTCAAAATGCTGCCTCATCTGGGAAAGTTCCCCAGATTCCCTCCTTTGTTCATGCCTTGGACCCAGTGTTTCTTGTTTATTTGAATTATAATTTATCTAAATATCTTTTTCCCTTGGTGAAGTTGGTGATTCAGAAATCAGTCCCATCTGCCCAGCATCTGGCTTGGTGTCTGCCTCCTTTTGTGTACACAGTAAGCTGTAATGACTAATCAGAGGTGTAACGCTGAGCCTCAGGACACTGTGCTGAGGATGAGAAGCAGCAGGACAGCCACTTACTGTTGTGTAGGTTGTACACTGCATGATTCTGATGCAAAGGCTTTCTCTAGAATTCTGCACCACTTTCACGTGGCCAGTGGCTCTCAGAGGCCCAGTTCAGTGACTAGAGTCTTAGAAAATCTGGTCTGGCTCTCAAATCAAGTGACAATGTGAGGAAGCAGAGGGTTCCAAGGTCAAGGGAGTAGAAGACTCCTCAGCTCTTTCTGGCTTTTCTCCTGGAAGGGGAAGTATCAGTGCCAGGGAGACGGACATCTCAGGAAGCCTCCCCAGAGCCAGAAGCACTTCTCATAGACACCAACCAGCTGACAGTGTGACCTCAAGATCAGAATTGCTTCAACCTTGGTGCTACTGACATTTTGGACCGGATATTTCTTTGTTGTGGAGGACCATCCTGTGCATTGTAGGCTGTTCAGTAACACCCCTGGTTTCTACCCTTTATGTGCCAGAAGCAACCCCCACACCCCCAAGTTGTGCTAACCAAAATACCTCCAGGCATGACAGAGAATATGTGTATGTGTGTTTATGTGTGTATACATGTATACATGAAGAACCACTGCTCTGGGTCATCCAAAATGAGAATGCTCTGTCACATGCTGTCAGGAGAACTCATAGAAGAGGGCTGAGCTGGTGCCAGGGCCCATGGAGCAGCCAACTCTGCTGGCACCATATCTTAGCTACCAAGGGTGCTGGAAACGGCTCCTCAGCTCTTCAGCTGACCTGGGACCAGATGGGGCTCTGGGAAGTAGAGCAGGAGAAGGCTCCTATCTCTACCCCAGAAGGGTCCTCTATGGCCGACCCACACAGCAGCTCCAAAGTGCAAGGACGGGAAGGAAGAATGGATACACATCTGCCAAGATACATTGTTGAGTGGAAAAGGCAAGATTCCCCATTTGAGAGGAGAATGAAATGTATATTCAGTCATGTTTGTATAAAAAAGGTGAAGAAATAGAACTGATATTTGTATTTGTTTATATATACCTGAAGAAATTCTGGAAGAATATTATAAAAATGTAAAAAGAAAGTCACCCGCAGGCAAAGAGTGTGAGAAATGGGCAGAGGGATGATATAGAGATCTTTCCCTAGATCCCATTTTATACTTTTTGCTCTTTGAAAACCATGTGAATGTATTACCTATCCAAACAAGCAAGCAAATAATGACACAATAAAGTCTTAATATGTAAACAAACAAACAAACAAACAAAAAAACCCAAAGGAATTCAATGTGAAAGGTTGGATGGTCCCATGGGAGGGTGGATCCTTCTTATCAAAGGCTCTTTCCTCTTGGAGGAAAGTTGTAGAAGAGGCTGAAGAGAACAGAGGCTACCAGTCATTTTGGGGTACTGAAAGCCTTGCTGAGTGCTGATCTGGCAGGTGCTCAGTACTTGTCCATTAAAGTCCCCCTCTCTCCTTCCCACTGACAGGTCAGCCTCCACTCTGCACCAGTTAGTTCTGTGATGAGTGATGTGGATACTGTGAGGATAGGAGAGACATGCTCCCTGTCCATCTGGAGCATGCAAAAGAGTAAGAGAGGCCAGGGAACACCAGTAGCTATCCAAGAGAATTAGTTAACTGAGATTGAGATGAGTGATACCAGAGAAGTGCAGACTGGCAAAGGTTCCCCAGGGAAGAAACACTGAGGCTGGGATCTGAAGAAGCTGCAAGAAATACGCAGAGAAAAGAGGGGGATGGAACACAGACAGGGAGAGGAAGACGGCAGAGGCAGAGAGGGAGAGGATCCGCGTGCAGGCTGGCATGGTCCAGCCCACCAGGGGAATGGCTGAGCCGTTCCCACCATGGCGAGAACTCCAACTGCAGCATACAGTCAGAGCTGAGTTTTAAATAGGGCATGAGGCATGAGATGCTTGAGGGAGAGAGATAGTAAGGATGTGAGGGGTCCTCTGACGACATTCCACAGAACCCCTGAGGACAGGTGGTGACGACTCGGACTTGAGTGGTGGAGGAGGAGAATGGAGAAAGGTAACCAGGATGGAAAATTTTAGGAGGGAGAAGAGACTTGAGGATTGACTAGATGGAGCGTGTGGGGGTGATGTCAAGGAGGGTGCTCACATTTCTAGCTGTGCAGGCAAGAGGGCTGGATGCTGTTTACTGAGCCAAAGAGCTTGGGAGTGAGCAGATTTGACGAGTCTTGCTCCGGAGCTCAGCTCTGGAGTGTGCTGAATGTGAGGGGCCTTTGGAAGCTGGGGAAAGGTATTGAGAGAACTAAGAACACAGGCTGGAAGGTGGAAGGTGAGCCTAGGCCTCAGCAGACACCCCTGAGCTGCAGGTTCACTGACATTGGTGCAGACAGAGCACAGGGTCAGAGCACTGGGCTGAGGGAGGGTCTAGGGTCCAAGGAGGGGCCAGTGTCAGCCTGAGGAGAGTGAGACCAGACTATACTCATGAAGGGATCAGTTGCGCCAGTGAGTGATACTAGCAAGGAGCTGGGAAGGGCAAGCATTAAAGATTGGCACCCAAGGGTGAACCATGTATGGGGTTTGCTTTGGCCCCTGCATTCCTTTTAATTGCACTAGTTATAATCACTTAACATGGAGAGATTTTGAATAAAAATCTGGATTTTGATGCTTCCCTTTGAAAGCCAGGTCTAGGGGGGTGACATCCTCATTGCTGAGGGTGACAATCAGCTGAAGTAGACACGCCTGAGAAAGGTGTGGGCTCTCCAGCTGGCCCTGCCCCTGCCAAGTCCAATTCACCTGCCACATCACCTTCCTGGCTCCTATAGACATTTAACTTTGCAATCTGTGGTGAAAAGAGCAAAAAGCTGAGTCCTAGGAGCTGTGCCTCTGCTGTTCCCATGAAGACCTTGCAGCCCCTGCAAAGGGCCAAGCACTGTTCTCGGCCCTCAGGGTGCATCTGTAAAATAAAGTGACAACATTCCTTCCCCCTTGGAGCTTAAGTTTTTGTGGAAGGAAACAGACAGTAAACACATAATTTTTATAATATATTGGAACATGGGGAATGCTGTCAGGGATAAATAGAGCAGGATAAGGGGGGACAAGGTGGGTGGCAAGTTTTAATTTTTCAAGGGGTGGGGTTGACAGAATAAGCCTAATTGAGAAGGTACTATTGAGCCAGCACTTGAAAATGTAGATACATGTAGAAAGAGCAGAAGAGGTAGCAAAGGAGAGGAGAAGAGGCTGCCCAAATGCCAGGGCAGACCAGGGCCCAGTGCCAGAGAGTAAGGACAAAGAGGGCGTTAACACAGGGACCCAGCTGAGTCGCGACTGTGGCTGGGAGGCTTTATGGCTGGAGGTCCTGGAAGGCTCAGGAAGCCATGGTGGGGGCAAGGAGGACTGAGGGTGAGGCCACAGAGGCAAAAGCACTCCCAGATTGTAAAAAGGGACTGTAAAGGGTCTTGTGATCACAAAGGGATTGTAAGTCTTGTGAAAATTTTCATTTGATAATGGGTGTTAATTATAACAAGTGATACTGATTTTCCAACTATAATGACACCCATGTCTTTGTAAAATATATAAAACTAAGTAAATATCTGGAGTCAAGTTAAAGGACAAGAAAAGTGAATAATGGAGCAAAGAGTACTTGAACATGGCAGAGTATGTGGATGTGGCTTACAAACTACTGAGCCTTGGGGCATCCTGATGGGAGAAGAAAGCCAGGATAGGAAGTTGAGGTACATAGCTGTCACTCTAGCCCTGCCTCAGTCCAGCAGAGTGACCTTAGGCAAGCTGGTCACTGAACATCCCTACACCTAGAGAACATCACTGACTTGACACAGTACAAGTGTCATTATGCTGCGGAAGAGGCTGTGTCGAGAAGGTACACAGCGTTGTCATATGTGAGGGACTATTTGTAGAGCAGAGACAGTCTCTACAATGTGCCTGAACCCAGCAAGGCTGCATAGAGCTTGAGCGGACAGCATCTTTTCTGGCTAGCCATTCATCCACAGTGATGCTGTTGTGGATGTGGGTGGGCAGTGTCCTCCCTTCCCTCCCTGCCTCTCTCTTCCCCATCATGGGCCCTGATATGGACAGGCCCTTAGTGGCAGAGAAGGAAGGAGGACCTCACTCAGAGAGTAAAGGGTAAAGGTGATGACCCCAGTTGGGTTGGATCTGCTGAGGACACAGACCCACATAGTTACCATCTCAGGAAACACACACATACACACACACCACGCTATCCCTGCTCTTTTCTCAGCAGCAGCCAGTGAACCCTGCCTGAACTCCCCTGAGCACTGCACTTGACTCCTCTCCCTCAGTGGTTAGCAGAGGTGGGGAAGAGGAAAGAAAAGGAGTGTGTGTGTGTGTGCCTGTGCGTGCATGTGTGTATATGCTTGTATGTGTGCATGCATGTGTGTGTGTGTGTGTATGCTTGTATGTGTGCATGCATGTGTGTGTGTGTGTGTGTGCATGTGTGTCGAGCAGCAGCCCCAGAGCCTCTAATCAGGGGCAAGGACTCACAGCTTTCAAGATGCTGACAGCCTCCTTGCTGAGCCAGACGGGGTACAGCACATCATCATGGAGGATAGACTCAAACAGGTCGTCTTCGTTGTCGGCCTCAAAGGGGGGCTGTCCAGCCATCATCTCATACATCAGCACCCCCAGGGCCCACCAGTCCACTGAGGGGCCATACTCCAACTCCTGCAGGATCTGCTCAAGAAACAGGCAATGTCAGGGACCGCCAACGCAACACCCCCACCACAAGTGCCCTGGGGAGGTCTACAGCTTGCTCCTCCATAAAGTGGAGCCCTGAGTTACCTAAGGGGAGGGTCTAAAGCAGCACAGTCAATGAGAACTGGGTCTGGGGGCCACTTTGTCAGAGGCCGGCTATCATCTCTCCAAAGTCAACATACAATCTATGCTCCAATGGGAACAAATGGCTGTTTCTTTTTCTGAACTCTACATGAAGTTCCTGACTTGCATTTTAGGCCATGTTTAAAAACATGCATATCTTGACACTAAAATCAGGGTCAGAGGAGCAAGATGTAGACTCAGAGAGACATGAGCAAGCTGTTGGTGACTGAGTGTAGCAAAGTCAGGTCTCCATGTAACACACAGCCCAGGGCATGTTCCTTGCCTGAGAAGAGAGGTGACCAGAGTCTTAGCCTTCCCTAAATGGTGACCCTGGTAGATTTACCTGAGACCTGTGCTCCTAGGAAGGAAATGACAGAAAAGAAGTCTCCCCACCCTTTGTATTCTTCCCACAAAGGACCACTCTACTCTTGCATATTCTAAGAAAAGACCCATCTTCATTGAATATGTGTGTGTGTGTGTGTGTGTGTGTGTGTGTGTGTGTGTTACTGAGAATTGGACCCAGGGGTGCTCTACCATCGAGTTACATCCCAGCGTTTTTATTTGTCTATTTATTTATTTTGAAGCAGGGTTTCACTAAGGTACTCACTGGCCTTTGACCTATGATCCTCCTGTCCCAACCTCCCAAGTACTGTGTTTACATGTGTGTACCACCACTCTGAGCTCTATTTATCTATTTTGGTCTTACTAAGTTACCATGCACTGCCCTTGAGCCTGTGATCTTCCTTTCTCAGCCTCCCAAGTACTGGAATCACAGGCATGGACCACCGTGCCCAGCTACCCATCTCCAGGGATCCTCATGATTCCCATTAGACCCATTGATAGAGTCCTTATTTACCTGCCTCTATAAAGCCCCAGGTTCCTTCCTTTTCTTTGAGGCCAGCCTCACTAATGAATGTTTTCTCCATTGCTATAGCCAGAATCAAATCATCTTTTTGACATCTGGTGTATTTTGTCTTTGATAATGGTCACTGATCTTATTGACACTCTCTTTGTCTCTTTTTTCCTCTGTCCAAATGTATAGAGTCTAAGTCACTTAGATTAAATGCATGTATGGCATGCTAAACACCCTACTAGAAGAATCCTAAATTTCTTGGGAGTAAATAGAAAAACTTTAATAGAAGCATCTAAAAACACATGTAGTTTAAAATCTTTCCAATTGAAAATGAAAAATAATATGAGGAAAAACAGCAAACTCTACGCTATTTGGGGCAGGTGGCCTATTTGGTTAGTATCTTTGATCTCTCTGAAGTGGTTGCTACATGGCATCTGGAAGGTCAGAGTTATCGGTTCCACTGTTCTGAGGAGCCAGCTATTCTGCTTTGTTCCAAGGCCAAAGCCAGCTTCCCCTAACCCTATGAAGTCCAGCTCCCAACCTGGCTCCACATGGCTTATTGTGCCAACAGTTTCTGTCCTTCAAGATTATAGTTATGCCCTTCCTCCTCCAGAAGGCTCTCCTGGATTTCCCCAGCTCTCTCCTATCTTCTGACATCTTACACCTCTGCCATTCCTAAGAGTTGCAGGCACCTCCCACACACTGCTGTGATTTTACTTGCTCGTATGGTCAACTGTTTCACAGGGCATCTCAAGAGTAAGGGCTCCAGCATTCTTCTTCTTTTTTTTTTTTTTTTTTTTTTTTTTTTTTG
>PVLC010009592.1:0-53489 GCA_004027655.1 Graphiurus murinus | reverse complement strand
TGGAAAGGTCCATTTCAGGTTCTTCTTAACACTCCTACAGCTGTTAAGCTACAGGGACACAATTCCTGGATTCATATGTCTAGAATTAAACCTGTCCCTCTTGAGGTTTCACAGAACCAAGGCTCTAACATCGGCAGCACGTCTCCAGGTGCCAGAGAGACCAGCGAAAGCTACTCCTGTGAGCCTCTGGAAGATTTAAGAGTGCTATTCAAAAGGACCGGATCAGGATAAGTTACATTTTTTTGGAATTTTGTTTCATAACCTCATGATGCCTAGCCTAACTAAACTTATTGGTCTCCTACTTTTTACATGGGTCTCCCAGACAAAGACAAACTATTTCTTAGATTGGTTACAACAGTATGTCACGGATACTATAAAAAATTACTGCTGGATTTGGGATTTAACACCCACTTCCAATCCATCCACAGTATCCTGGTGGATGTTTTCCTTTCCGGAAAGTAAGTGGTTAATAGGATTTCTCCTTCTCTTGGCGGGTGTAGCTTGCATCAGCATGCTTTTCTGCTGTTTGGCGGGTTGGTACTTATATCGTATGTTTATGCGTTCTGTTCCAGAACATCAAAATCGACAGCCAACAAAAGGACCTGACTTCCCTTTACCTCTTTTAGATCAGTTAGGGAGAAACTTTAGGTCCCAATATTAGGCAGGGTCAACGCCCCCTTGTAAGCTCTGAAGCAGTTCCGGAAGTCAGACCTTCGCCCTTCGGCACCCCTTAAGATTAAGGGGACCTAAAGTTTCAGGGGGGGAAATGATGAGGTAGCTTAGAAGTGTAAATGTTAGGTAGAAAAGAGGTATCGGGAAAATTCATAGAAATATAGTTTTTAGCCTTTTTAAAAATCTGGAGAGTGTTGACCACCCCTTGGAAAAATTTTGGTTCGGCCCAAGAGAAACTACAGCCCAGCCCACCTGGGAGGTACCATCAAATCCCGCACACCTGGAAAGAGGAGGAGCGAGATCTCACCTGGAGCTCAACCTATGAAATACCTAAAAACTGAGAGAGAGGGGCTGGAATTAAGGACCCCGCCCTCTCATATACCCCCGTGGAACGCCACGTGGGCCTCTCTTGGACGCCTGCCCGGGATCGGAGAACATGCCATAAGAATCGGTGGTCGGGAATTTCTTTCTGCACTCCCCGTCTTTTCCTACACCCCAGTTTTTCTCTCCCTGACCTGTTCCTGAAGAATAAACCTGCCAGATGTTGTGATTGATATGTGTTAAAATTCTTTTTTTCACAATATCAAAAACCTGGACCTTATTTCTGGGGTACAGTCCACACCCCATCACAGTTCCACTCTGCAGAGTGGCATGTCACAAAGGTCATTTTGTTGATCCTCTTCTTTTGGACCTGCAGGTACCCAGAATCTCCCACCTGAGCTCTTTCATCATTTATGCAAGGGCCATGTCTGTCTTTGGCTTTTTGCTGATTAAAAAATAGACAAGGTTTAGATTAATTCATGAATCTAATTCAAGATGATTTTCCTTGGCTTCTCTCCTACCACCCCCAGTTACCATTTTCTTTCATAAAATTATTACTTAAATTTTCTCATTTGAGCCGGGCGTGGTGGCGCACGCTTGTAATCCCAGCATTTGGGAGGCTGAGACCGGAGGATCCGGGTTCGCGGCCAGCCTCAGCTACCAAGTGAGGCATTCCGCAACTTAGTGAGACTCGGTTTCAAAATAAAGAATAAAAAATAGGGCTGGGGGTGTAGCTCGGAGGTAGAATGCCCCTGAGTTCAATCCCCAGACCCGAAAAAAAAATTTTTTTTTTCTCATTTGTCTTCCAGTTCAGCTGAAGACAGAGTTCAGGCTTTGCCACCCCTCTGCTACGTCTTAGGGGGTGGTCTGTTTTCCTACAATAAGAAGGGACAGGTTCTGTTGATAATCAAATCTACCTGGAATTCTGAACTGAATCCATCTGCAATTCTGAATTTCCTTATTCAGAGACCTCTTTTCTGTATTTACCTAGGTTGTTACCACCATTCACTCACTCATTCATTCATGGTTACAGGGATGTAGCCCAGAGGTGCTCTACCACCCTGGCCTGAGATGGGGCGTGCTCCTGAACTCAACACACAAGCCCTTGACAACTTTTTTCTGGCCTGTTTGGTCCTTCTGCCCCCAAACCACAGAACTTATACTTTGCTCCAGCTATAGGTGATCCTTGTCATTCATGGATTCCCTATTTGTGAATTTGCCTGCTTGCAAATTTTTATTTGAAACCCTGAATCAATATTTGTGGCATTTGGCCATCATTGCGAACCTGAGCAAGCACAGGTTGGTGAAAAATTTGAGTCAGTGGATGTACAAGTCGCAGTGCAGGTCAAACACGCGGACACTCTGCCTTATTTTGGCCCTCATGCTGTAGATAAATGTCCTTCTTGAGGTCCATTTAATGCTATAGTTTCCACATTTTTTTTTTTTGTTTGTTTGTTTGCGGTACTAGGGATTGAACTCAGGGGCATTCTACCTCCGAGCTACACCCCCAGCCCTATTTTTTATTCTTTACTTTGAAACCGAGTCTCACTAAGTTGCGGAGTGCCTCACTAGGTAGCTGAGGCTGGCCTCGAACTTGGATCCTCTGGTCTCAGCCTCCCGAATGCTGGGATTACAAGCGTGCGCCACCACGCCCGGCCATTTTGTGCTTTTTGTTGGTGATTTTTCTATTTAAAG
The DNA here is from genome assembly GCA_004027655.1 of Graphiurus murinus. Classification (NCBI taxonomy): domain Eukaryota; kingdom Metazoa; phylum Chordata; class Mammalia; order Rodentia; family Gliridae; genus Graphiurus; species Graphiurus murinus. The sequence continues at coordinate 50,801 of PVLC010009592.1, read as the reverse complement.
TAGTCCCCAGGTGCTGAAATGCCATGCAGAGATTTGAAGGATAGAAAGGCTGTGACATGCCTTGTGGAGAAAATGCAATGCGTTAGAGAAGCCTTGTTCATGCATGAGTTACAGTGCTGTTGGCGCTGTAAGCTCAGGGTTTATGAGTCAACAATATATATTAAATAAGATGTCTTTAAGCTGGGTGTGGTGGTGTACACTGTAAGGTGATCGGCGTGACCTAAGAGACAAAAGACCCTAGAGACTGGTCCAATCAGGGAAGGTTTATTAAAGGGAAGCTGTGGGCTGTCTCATGTAGGAGAGCAGCAGCGTTAGGGGGAAGTGAAAAAATTTTTATAGCAGGGAGATCAAGGGAGGGTATCAAAGAAAACAGGGGAGAAGTTAGTGCTTAGTTTCAGGAACGGCTGGACTCTGTTGCTCACACGTGGTGGAGGCTGGGTTGGAATGTTTCTGCTCCTGCAACTGTTTCCTAGGTTGGGTCAGACTGCCCCATTTTGACTTGTTATGGTGCATCCTTTATTTTTACTTCCTGAGGTTACTTGTGCCACCCTTTAATATACACCTATAATCACAGTACTTGGGAGGCTGAGATAGGAGGGTGGCAGTTTCAAGGCCAGCCTCAGCAATTTAGTGAAGACCTCAGCAACTTAGTGAGACCCAGTTTCAAAATAAAAAAGTAAAATAAAATAGGGTTGGGGGCTTAGCTTAGAGGTAGAATGCTCTTGGGTTCAACTGCCAGTACCACACAGGCGTGCACAAGCACACACACACACACACACACACACACACACACACACATACAGACTCTTGGGGGCCCTATATTTTTGGGAGCAAAGGTTCAGTATTCACTAATTCAGGATTCACAAACATTGACCATATATGACATGACTGGTAATTCTCTGAGATGTAACCCATTCACACATTTGTCTCTTAGGTAAGAGTGTGATTCACCCAACTCATTGTGAATATTCATAGAATTAACTTTCATAGAGCCGGGCGTGGTGGCACACGCTTGTAATCCCAGCATTCGGGAGGCTGAGACCGGAGGATCCAGGTTCGCGGCCAGCCTCAGCTACCTAGTGAGGCACTCCACAACTTAGTGAGACTCGGTTTCAAAATAAAGAATAAAAAATAGGGCTGGGGGTATGGCTCGGAGGTAGAATGCCCCGGAGTTCAATCCCCAGTACTGCAAAAAAAAAAAAAAAAGAAAAAAGAAAAAAGAATTAACTTTCATATGACATTGTAGGATGATTTTAATGGGAAGCAAAATCTCAGAAGTTAGGGGGTGCTAATGTGGAAGGTAGGGATGGTCCTTCTATTTTGTTTTGATTAGCAGGTCATATGGGGAGGAAAGGGATGGTTGGACAAAGTAGTCTGCTTCTCCTCTTCCTCCTTTTTTTTTTTTTTTTTTTTTGTAGTACTAGGGAGTTAACCCAGGGGCATTTTACCTCTGAGCTATACCCCCAGCCCTTTTCGTTTTTCTTTGTTTCGAAACAGAGTATTACTAGGTTGCTGTGAGTCTCACTAAGTTGCTGAGGACCTGCTATCCTCCTGTCTCTGTCCCCCAAGTATTGGGATTCCAGGCATGGGTCACCATGCCCACCTGTCTCCCTCCTTTCTGGATAGATTCCCCCACACTCCCATAACCCCTCCTGCCCCCTATGGGGGTGACTCTTGGTTGGGGCAATTTGAATGACTTCAGATGGAAAACACTTGAGGACAATCGATTAACATTACTATAGATGTATGTAGAAAAACTAACAGCAACAGGTGGCCTGCTGAGTTCCAGAGAGAAGGGACAGGGAGGCTGTGAGAACATAAGTATGAGTGGGTTTGTAGAGATAAGTCCCTCACCACCCTCCTGACTGAGACCCAGAGGACAATGTGGCCCTCATTTGAGCTGTAAGATTTAAGAGCGTGGAAAGAGGGGCTGCATCCTTTTCCCCCATGAGACCCTTTGGATGTGACTGTTGAGCCCAAAGGGTTGTTGGCAGCCCCCAAAGCCATCTGAACTGGGCCAGGGGGAGGGGTTGCGATCGCTTCACTAAACAGAAGGGCAGAGCAGGCCAGGCAGCGTCCACAAGGGGCCATGAGGCTGGGAACAAGGATGTGTTTTCAACAAGCAGGCAGGCTGATGGGATCTAAGCTAACATGTGACATAGGTGTGCACAAATGTCATCATTCTTTCCCTCGAAAAGTGTCTTCCTAACCCTTGGAGTCAGGCACAACCCCGGGAACTACAAATTCTCAGATGCAGAGTTTCCACCACTCTAGTAGAATGGAAGATTTACATAGAAAATAACAAAAGCTCTAGTGTATTTCTTACACATCTGAGTCATTGAGATTTGCACCTACTAGAAGATTTAAAAATAACCATCAAGCAGAAATGTGTTTATAAATAGGTAATCAGTTTCATAGAAAGCCAGGCCATTCAGAAAGAGCTTGCAGGTAAAAGTACTGAGACTCGTAAGTAAAAGTGTAAATATGTGGCTTATTTGGTAGAAGGCTTAATTTCATAAAACCTTCCACTCATAGTTTTACATACACTCTCCGTATTCTAGATGAGCATGTCCAACCTCATTGTTATGGTTAGACATAGAATGGCCCTTGAAGAGCTCATAAGTTGGTGTTTGGCGCTGATGTAACTGAGTCATGAGGGTTGTAATCCCAGCAGATAGTGGTGACCCAGGCCAGTTAGGTGTGGCTGGAAGTGGGTACCTGGGGGTGTGGTCTTGGGATTATATAAATGGTTCCTCCTCCCCCTGCTCTCTCTCTCTTGCTTCTGGACTCCATGGTGTTAGGAGCACAGCGCATGTGTTCTCCCTCTCTCTGCCTCTTGCTGCCATGCCCTGAGATCCCTGGTCGTCGGGCCTTTAAGGCACTGAATCTGAAACCGTAAGGAAATAAATCTTCTTTCTTCTAAGTTACATGGTCAATATTTTAGATTATAGCTGCAAGAATGCTGACAGGAAGACTCATCTTCTGGCCCTTCCTAACACTTGGCCCAATGCCTGACATGCAACAGGTGATCAGCAAGTCATCCTTGAATTAAGGAATAGGAACAAGAACACATAAGTATTTACAGAAGCCTGGAAACTAGCATCTGTACATTGGGTAACAAAAAAAGACTTCAGATAAGGAGAGACTAATGTGGAGCCATGGAGGGCCTTCAGGAGTAGGGAGAGGAGACAATGAAGGCAGCAGTTCAAGTCATGCTCTTATATTTGCAAAATTATCAGCACTGATCTCAATGACATGTACTTTTGTACCTAACATTGTTGAACTGAGGAACCCAGCTAGAAGCAGTTGACTTCTTGACTTCTTATGGGAAAAATACCAGCCCTGCTAGGTGTTTTGTTGCTTGTAGCTGAAGTTTTCCAAATGATATACTGATATAGATTAGAAGAGATACATATAAGACCAAGAAATGAAAAACAGTGCTTTCCCAGGTTTTTCTTCAGAAGAGCGTCTGAGTTATGGTCTCTCTCAAGGAAGTGAGAGTTCTGGGAATGTCTGGGTCAAGATAGGGTGGCTTATTCAGAAGAAAGCCCAGCATCTCCGTGTCCTAACACTGAAGTGGGGATCAGTGAAACATTGCCCTCGGGCCACCAGCCACCTGTCCTCTTTTTGTAAGTAATAACCACCCGAGCGGGGTGGAGAGTCAAGAGATTGACAGATGCCATTGGGCTACCAGTTTCTCAAAGCTCTTGGCCATGAACGTCAGTTTAAACTTACATTAATTGAAATGAAAAGTTCTGTTCCTTAGTTGCTGTTCAAGGTGTAAACACTGTCGCATCTCTTTTTCATATTTACTCTGGGAGTTCTATTTATTTATTTTAATATGCTTTTACTGGTGACCGTATTGTAATTTACATCATAGTGAGACTCAGAGTGGTAGGGACACACATGCACACAGCCCTGGGTGTGTTTCCCTCTGGATTCCACCCCATTCCACTTAGTGTTACTGAGATTGGTATTGATAACTTTGTGTGTGTACTCAGCAGTAGTTGCCCTCACCATGTCTCCTCCTCACCCCCACAAGCTCCCTCCGTCACTTCCCTGGAGTCTCTCCTCTATCTGGAGTCCCTTTTGTTACCCAATTTCTCCCTAGCTTCCACATAGGAGAGAAAACATACAACCATTTGCTTTCCGAGACTGGCTGATCTCACTTAGTATAATATTCTCTGGTTTCATCCATTTTCCTGCAAATGACATAATTCTGTTCTTTAGAAAACTAGGAATGGAATGATCATTTGACCCACCTATACCACTCTTGGGTGTCTTTCCAAAGGAATTGAAGTCAGAATATTATAGTGACACATGCATATCAACTTTCTAGCAGCACAATTCACAAAAGCCAAATGGGCCAGCCTAGGCTGTCCATCAATAGATGAAGGGATCACAAAATGTGGTATGGACACACAATGGAATTTTTTTTGTGTGGTACTTAGGGGCATTCTATCTCTAAGCTACACCCCTATCCCTACTTTATTCTTTTATTTTAAAACAGGGTCTTATTAAGTGGTGGAGGGCCTCACTAAGTTGCTGAGGCTGGCTATGAACCTGTGATCCTCCTGTCTTAGCCTCTCAAGTACTGGGATTACAAACGTGTGCGCCATGCTGGGCTCACACAATGGAATTTTATACTAGTCACATTTTAAGTGCTCAATGGCCACTTATGGCTGGTGGCCACTATATTGGGCAGTGTAGATACAGAAAATTTCCATCATCATAGAAACTTTCATTCAGCAGTGTTGCTTTATAAGAGGGGTGGAAAGCCTTTTTGTGGAAGGATCAGGTAGTATGTTTTAGGCTTTGCAGGTGAAGAGGCTAATTGAAGATAGGAGTTTGTGGCAAGTACTCAACTGCCATCGTAGCTCAAAAGCAGACACAGGCAATATACTGTACAAACAAATGTGTGTGTTTGTGTTCCAGCAAAACTGTGTTACAAAAACAGACTCTGGGTCTGATCACTGATCCATGCTTTAAAGTGTTAGCTGCCTGGATGGTGGTCTTTCAGTGTAAACTCTTCTAATGTGACTAAGACTTCTATCTCAATTGAGTACCCAATAGAATGGACCTTAGACATCATTCTAGAAATTCCACACAAAACACCAGCATATACTTAGCACAAACATTAGAGAATTAGAGCTTAAAGTTTTTGGATCTAAAATACTCCTGCTTTGATGCATTTTTATAATTTTTAATAATCTTATTAATTTGCCAATTATGTGTCTCTTATTCTTTCCTTGAGGCCTCATAATATCATGATAACTAAAATACCCAGTTAGCATGTTGAGGACTTAAAACTGGAACAAAACATTACAAGAAACTTAATAAAAGTACAAATATTAGCCTTGATTTGATTTCTTATGTCTGCTGATAGATCTACCAGAGCACAGGACTGGAGGGCAAAAGTAGTATTAAATAGTTTGTAGCTGGGAGTGGTGGCCCATACTTGTAATGCCGGTACTTGGGAAGCTGAGACAGGAGGATCACAGGTTCACGGCCAGCTTCAGCTACTTAGTGAGGCCCTCTGGAATTTAATGAGACCCTGTCTCAAAATAAAGAATAAATGCCAGGCGTGGTGGCACACGCTTGTAATCCCAGCATTTGGAAGGCTGAGACCAGAGGGTCTGGGTCCACGGCCAGCCTCAGCTATATAGTGAGGCATCACTCAACTTAGTGAGACCTGGTTTCAAAGAAAGAATAAAAAATAGGGCTGGGGGTGTAGCTCGGAGGTAGAATGCCCCTGAGTTCAATCCCCAGTACCGCAAAAAAAAAAAAAAAAAAAAAAAAAAAAAAAGAAGAATAAAAATAGGGTTATGGGTATAAGTTGGAGGTAGAATGTCCCTGGGTTCAATTCCCAGTATCACACACACACAAAAGGTTTGTGACCTTGGGCAAATACCTCACACAAGCAGGCTTACATTTTCTAATTTTACTTTCTAGCACATAAAAGCTAGGTTGGGCTGGGCGTGGTGGCGCATGCTTGTAATCCCAGCATTTGGGAGGCTGAGGCCAGAGGATCTGGGTTCGAGGCCAGCCTCAGCTGCTTAGTGAGGCCCTCCGCAACTTAGCAAGACCCGGTTTCAAAATAAAGAATAAAAAATAGGGCCAGGGGTATAGCTCGGAGGTAAAACGCCTTTGAGTTCAATCCCCAGTACCGGAAAAAAAAAAAAGCTAGTTTGGAGGTGTATGGTAGCCGAGTTGTCCAAAGCAGTCACCTGGCGTATGCACTTTTTAGTAGACAATGTCGCCCTCTCCTGGATTTCCTCTGAATGTGCATGGTGAGTTCTCTCCCAGGGAACCTTTCTTGCTTTGCTTGGCTTTGTTTAGTTTATTTAGCCCAGCTCAGACTCAGAACTGTGTCATGTCCTGAGCGGCAGTATTCCATTCATGTTCAGTGAGGCACAAGTGTAGATAAGGGATTTACAAAGTCCCTTCACTTCTGTTACTTAAGTAAAATAAAAAAGGCATGTTACACCATAGAATTAGAAAAGGTTTTAGATATCAGGTAAAAAATTAAAACAAATACCCACAAATTGTTTTCAAATACATAATCCCATCACAAGAATATGCATCTGTTCTGATCAGCATTCTTTTTTTTTTTGCGGTACTGGGGATTGAACTCAGTGGCATTCTACCTCCGAGCTACACTCCCAGCCCTATTTTTTATTCTTTATTTTGAAACCGAGTCTCACTAAGTTGCGGAGTACCTCACTAGGTAGCTGAGGCTGGCCGAGAACCCGGATCCTCAGGTCTCAGCCTCCCGAATGCTGGGATTACAAGCGTGCGCCACCATGCCTGGCTCTGATCAGCATTCTCACAGCAATAATCTAAAGGCCTGACCACGGAACTTAGAGGAAAGATTTATTTTCAATGTTCGTCTGGGGAGGCGGATCTCAGGGCAAGGAGGCAAGAGGTGGAGAGACAGCCAGCACGTGGGCTGTGCTCACATCCTGGAGGCTGGAAGCATGAGAACAAGCAGGGGAGGAGGAACCATTTATATAATAATCCCCAAGGCTGCACCCCAGGGAGCCACCTGTAGCCACACCTGCTGGCCTGGGGCACCACCCAGATAAATCCATTATGATGGACTTAAACACTGCTGGGATTACAACCCTCATGACTCAATTACATCAACTCCAAACATTAATGAATGGCTCTTTAGGGGACATTTTATATCTAAATATATCAACATCTCAGGCAGGAATTGCACACACATAAGCTTCAGGACAGACCTTGCTCCTGGGAAGAGAGGAGGACACTGACTAGGGGGTGTGGTAGGTCTACTTCCTCTGCCCCAGCCCTGATGACCTTTTCCTGAAATACATCCCCCCAGGAATCAGTTCTTGATTCAATTAACCCCTTTGGATGAGCGGTCTGTGCCTCAAGTTGCTGGGACCTTTTCTAGGTCAGTGATGAGAATGGGCCTTAACTGTGCCGGCAGGTGAGTACTCTTTGGAAGTGGACAGTGCATCCCAATGGAATAGACAAGATTTATGAAGTAAAGTTCCATCAGGCATCACCCCTGGTCCCCTCCTACCGCTCTGCTCTTGCCACCTGTTCCACTGATTTCTACTTGACACACCATCTGTGTCTTCCTGATTGTAATCAGGTGATTACAGAGGAGGTGAGCATGGCGTCTGGCCAGGAGGTAGGGTGTGTGTGTGTGTGTGTGTGTGTGTGTGTGTGTATAAGAAGCTCAGAGCGGTGACCTTTTTTTTTTATCCCACACTACATTGTTTTATTTATTTATTTATTTTGCGGTACTGGGGATTGAACTCGGGGCATTCTACCTCCGAGCTGTACCCCCAGCCCTATTTTTTATTCTTTATTTTGAAGCCGGGTCTCACTAAGTTGTGGAGTGCCTCACTAGGCAGCTGAGGCTGGCTGCGAACCCGGATCCTCCGGTCTCAGCCTCCCGAATGCTGGGATTACAAGTGTGGGCCACCACGTCCAGCTATTGTTTTATTTATTAGTTTTAAAAATATTCTTTTGCTGGGCGCAGTGATGCACACTAGTAATCCCAGTAGTTGGGAGGCTGAGGCAGGAAGATTGCAGGTTCCTGGCAGCCTTCAGCTATTTAGTGAGGCCCTTTGCAACTTAGTAAGACTGTTTCAAAATAAAAAAAAAAAAATAGGGCTTGGGTTAGGGTTAGAATGCCCTTGGATTAAATCCCCATGCCAATTGAAAGAAAGAAAGAAAGAAAGAAAGAAAGAAAGAAAGAAAGAAAGAAGAAAAGAAAGAAAGAATCTTTCAGGGCATGGTGGCACACACCTGTAATCCTAGTACTTGGGAGGCTGAGACAGGAGGATCACTCACAGGTTCAAGGACAGCCTCAGCAACTTAGTGAGACCCTGTTTCAAAATAAAGACTAAAAAATAGGACTGGGGGTGTAGCTTGGAGGTAGAATGCCTCTGGATTCAATCCCCAATACCGCAAAAAATAAATAAATAAATAAAATAAAGCTAGAGTTGTGGCATGAAGTTAGCATGCTCATGTTCCTGGGTTCAATCCCCAGTAGCCCCTGCCACCCGCTTCCCTGTGGCCCACAGTGATAATCTTTGTATTCAACACTCCCTGTGAAGGTCTTTTAAAAAAATTTGATTAATCAAATTATTTCTAATTTATATTGCTGCATGAATGCTCAACTCTCTCACAGTGCAAAGGCATAGGCATTTTAAGAGCATACTTATATGTTTGCTATTTGCCTTATTTCCATTCAGAGAAAGTTGGACTGATCCTTAATACTTTATCTCTTTTTAAAAAGGTCATTTTGCCGGGCATGGTGGCACATGCTTGTAATCCCAGTACTTGGGAGACTGAGGCAGGAGGATCACAAGTTTGAGGATAGCCTCGACAATGTAGCAAGACTCTCAGCAACCTAGTGAGACCCTGTTTCAAACTAAAAAATAAAATAGGGCTGGGAGTGTGGTTCAAAGGTAGAACTCCCCTGGGTTCAATCCCCGGTATCTCTCTCTCTCTCTCTCTCTCTCTCTCTCTCTCTCTCTCTCTCTCTCACACACACACACACACACACACACACACACACACACACAGAGGCTGGGGTGTGTGTGTGGAGTGTATCTTGGAGATAGACTATCCCTGGGTTCAATCCAGTACCCAAAACAATACAAAACAAAACCCAGTGATTTCATGGGAGTGTGGGGGTGCTTGCAGTGCTCGGGCTGGCCTGCTGGGGGCAGAGTGGCACCTTCCACGGGATGGGTTGTAAGTGGCTGGCCCAGGGCCTCATCTGGGAGACCCAGGCAAAGGAGCAGGGTCTAGTTTGGAGGAGCAGAGGCAGGTGGAGGAGAGCGGGTTCTGCCCAGGTGTGCAGGTGTGCTGTGAGGTGAATCCACCACTGGAGAGTTGATTGGGACGCCGGAGACTCAGAGAGAAGTGAGGGCAGTCACTCAACACCAGCTGTGCTGCGGAGAGCTGTAGGAACTATCAATTCCTTTTTAAAAAGTCTAAACCAATTGTTCATATCTCAAAGCAAATGAAATGCCCTAAATGTGCACCAAATATAAGTGAAGACTCTTATCTCATCCTCTGCTTTCTCATACCCTTGAGGTAACAAGCCAATCAGTAGCTGGTGCTTCCACCTCTCATTTGAACACACCTACACGCTTGTTGCTCTTACCGCTGATCTCTTTGGGCTTGTTTTTACAAAAATAGATTATACTATAAACATTACATGAAAACCTCTGCTTACCCAGTCATGCCTCATGGACTTCTCTCTGGGCAACTTAGATATGGATCTCATCTCATCTCTCTCTCTCTCATACTGGGAATTGAACCGAGGGGCATTTTGCCTTCAAGCTACACCTCTAGTCCTTTTTATTTTGAAACAGAGTCTCACTAAGTTGCTGAGGGTCTTGCTAAATTGCTGAGGCTGGTCTTGAACCTGTGATCCTCCTGTCTCAGCCTCCCAAGTACTGTGATTACAGGCATGCATCACAGTGCCCGGCCTCACTTATTCTTTTCAGTAGTTAGCTAACATTTAATTGTATTGACCTGTTAAACTTTATTCAATCATTTCTTATTAATAGATAACTCCACTACCAGATTCAGATTTGTGTGTGTGTGTGTGTGTGTGTGTGTGTGTGTGTGTGTGTGTGTGTGTGTGTGATGCTGGAGATTAAACCCAGGGGCATTCTACCTCCGAACTGCACCCTCAGCCGTATTTTTTATTCCTTATTTTGAAACAGGGCCTCACTAAGTAGCTGAGGCTGGCGGCGAACCTGGATCCTCCGGTCTCAGCCTCCCAAGTTCTGGGATTACAAGTGTGTGTCACCACACTCGGCTTACTACCAGATTTTTGATACCACTAATATTCTTGTACATACATTTATACATATTGGTGCTTTTATTTTTTGTAGCATTAGCTTCTCCAAAGTGGGATTCCTTGGCAAAAAGGTATGTGTATTTTAAAGATCCAGTCACTTTCCAAAAATTTTGTGGAATCTCACACTTTTACCCACAATGGAAGGAGGTCTTGCCAATCTTTCCAGCACTGGATGATATCAGTCTTTTATTTTTGCCAACCAGATGTCACTTGTTTTATTTGTAAATTAAATTCTTCAAGGAAAATGTTTGATTTTGGAAAAAAGAATCTTCTGGGTTCTAGTATATAAGCGTAGCCTTTGGAAATTGAAAGACCTGTTTTAAATCCTAGCTCTGCCCATCCCTAGCTTTGCAATCTTAGGAAAATTTAGTACTTCTCTAGTTCTTAGTTTTGTCATCTGTAAAATTTTTGCAATTATTAAATAAAACAATGTATGTAAAAACATAACAATTTCTAACAGTAAAGAGAACTCAACATAGGGCAGTTATTATAATTAACAAATAATGATATAAAGGGCTGGAGATAAAACTGCAGATTCATTATTATATTCTTGCTCCAAAATAGTCACCTCAATTCACAAAGTAAATTTAATCAAATTACCAGTGCATTTACAAATCTATTTGATTAAATCTTTTGGAGATAGCTTACTCCAAAATAGTCACCTCAATTCACAAAGTAAGTTTAATCAAATTACCAATGCATTTACAAATCTATTTGATTAAATCTTTTGGAGATAGCTTATTATTACTCATGAGTTTATTAATTCAACTAGTTGTTCTTTTTTTGGTCCTAGGGATTGAACTCAGGTGTGTTCTACCTCTGAGCTACACCCTCAGCCCTGGTTAATTTTGAAACGGGATCTCACTAAGTTGCTGAGGGTCTTGCTAAGTTTCTGAGGCTGGCCTCGAACTTGTGATTCTCCTGTCTCAGCCTCCCAAGTACTGAGATTATAGGCATGTGTCACCATGTCTGGCTAGTCATTCCTTTTAAAGACATTTTTTTCCCCCAAGTAATTGCCATACCATAAGTGCTAGAGACCATAAATTGTTTTTATGCTAGAGACCATAAATTGTTTTTATCCTAGAGACCTTAAATTGTTTTTGTGCTAGAGACCATAAGTTGTTTTTATGCTAGAGACCTTAAGTTGTTTTACTCCAAGTCAAGTGTTCTGGCAATTGTTACTTCTTTCTTACAGGACCTCTGGCAATTGTTACTTTTCTTGTAAACAAGTTTTGGGTATAAAACCCTGTGATGGAGCTTGAATAAACGGCACTTGCTTTATTTGAGTGACCCAGTCTCTTGTCTCTTTCTTCAGTTCCCAGGCCCCGGCCAGAGAGACACTTAGCCGTGCGGGACGCGGCACAAAGTACTGTATTAGCATCAGGGATTTCTCAGTCAGGGTAGGCTAGACAGTTCTGTGATAGCAAACAGTTCTATAGTCTTTGTGGCCTAAAACAGCAATGGTGTATCTCTTACTACATGCTCATCAGGGAGTCCTTCTGAGTCAGGCAGTCCTTACTTGGGGACCCATGATGATGGAGCAGCTGCTGTCTGAAGATGGGAAAGAATGCATGAAAATTGAATTTATATTGATGCTTAAAGCTCCCATCTTGAAAAGCACATCATTTCTGCTCAGTTACATTGGCTAAGGACATTTACAAGAAGGAAGTGCCATTTTATCCTGTGTCCGGAAAGAGAGGATTGGATATCTGTGAACTGTCCTAGTAGATAAAGATGAAGAAGCCATGTGTGGTGGAACATGCCTGTGATCCCAGTACTTGGGAGGCTGAGACAGGAGGATCACAGGTTCCAGGACAGCCTCAGCAAGTAGTGAGACTCTCATCAACCTAGCGAGACCCTGTTTCAAAATAAAAATAAAAAATAGGGCTGGGGGTATAGCTCTGAGGTAGAATGCCCTGAGTTCAATACACACACACACACACACACACACACACACACACACACACACACGATAAAGATGAAAAAGACAAAGTCTTAGGTCCAGAGGGGCTCCCAGTTTGAGGATGGGGAGGGGAGGAATGTCATTCAAATAATTTTATTTAATTTATTTATTTATTTTGCGGTACTGGGGATGGAACCTGAGGGCATTCTATCTCCGAGTTACACACCCAGCCCTATTTTTTATTCTTTATTTTGAAACAGGGTCTCACTAAGTTGCGGAGTACCTCACTAGATAGCCAAGGCTGGCCGAGAACCCGGATCCTCCAGTCTCAGCCTCCTAAATGCTGGGATTACAAGTGTGCGCCACCACGCCTGGCTCTCAAATAATTTTAGTTAGGTATTAAGTGCAGGGGGGCTCAGGGTCTTTGAAGAAATAGCAAATTCTTCATGGTACTAGGAGATAGTTTTCACAACTCTTTTTTTTGTGTGTGTGTGGTACTGGGGATTAAATCCAGAGGCATTCTACCTCCAAGCTACACCCACCCCTATCCTTATTTTTTAAACAGGGTCTCACTAAGTTGTGCAGGGCCTCACTAAAGAGCTGGCTGCGAACTTGCGATCCTCCTGTTTCAGCCTCTCAGTTAAATAAAATACAATTATTAGGCAGCTGTTGTCACAGTGGGATTACAAGTGTGTGCTACCACACCCCGATTTTCACAACTCTTGATGCTTGAGATTTTTGTGTTTTTATTTTAAAATTAAAATAAGTATATCCAGGTGTGGTGGTGCACACCTGTAATCCCGGTACTTTGGAGGATAAGATAGGAGAATTGCAAGTTTGAGGCCAGCCTCATCAATTTAGCGAGGGCCTCAGCAACTTAGTGCAATCCTGTTTAAAAAAATAGGTTTGGGGGTTTGGGGGTATAGTTCAGAGCTAGAGTGCTCTTGGGTTCAATCTCCAGTATTGTCAATTTTTTTTCTTTAAAATAACTATAGACAGGCATGATAGTGCATGCCTGTAATCCCAGTACTTGGGAGGCTGAGACAAGAGGATCACAGATTTGAGGCCAGCCTCAGCAATTTAGTGAGGGTCTCATCAATTTAGCGAGACCCTATTTCAAAATAAACAAAACAGGGTGTACCTTGGAGGTAGAAAGCCCCTGGGTTCAGTCCTCAATACCAGAAAAACAACAAAAAAAATTGTGATAAACCATATATAACACAACTTATTATCTTCATCATTTCCAAGTGTACATTTCAGTGGCATTAAATACAAATATATTCACGTTGTTGTACAACCATCACCACCCTCCGACTATAGAACTTTTCTTCTTGCAAAATGGAAATTCTACACCCATTACATAACTTCCCATTTTCTTGACCCCCAAACCTTCCCATTTCCCTGGCAACCACCAATGTATACTCTGTCTCTAGGAATCGAACTACCTTAGGCACTTCACACAAATAGAGTGATATTTGTCCCTTGTGTGCCTGGCTTATCTCACTCGGCATAATGTCCCCATGTTTAATCCATGCCACCGCTTGCGCCAGAATTTCCTTTCGTTCTGGCTGGACAATGTCCACTGCGTGTATTTGCCACATCTTGTTGATCCACTCGTGCACTGATGGACACTTGGGTTGTTTCTGTCTTTTGACTATCATGAGTAGTGAGTGGTGCTGTGAACGTGAGTGTACAGATACCTGCTTGAGTCACTGCCTTCAATTCTTTTGGGTATATAACCACAAACGGGATTGCTGGTGCTGATGCTTGAGTTTCAAGGGTCAGAGGTTCACCACGCAGCCCAGCTGGGAAGGGTATCCACGCAGGAGAAGAGCTGGTGCCGAGGCTGGGAAATGAGGGGTACTGACCGCTGGAGCAGCGGCTGGCTGTGGCTGGAAGACCAAGTTTTGGAGCAAGGCTGGGCCAGAGGGTGGAGGCTCAGGAGCTTGGCTTTGACTCTGTAGCCTCTGGGGATCCCCTTAATGACAGCTGAGCATAAAATCTGGAAAGTCCATGGGAAGACCTTCCAGAAGAGTTTAATGATTTTTCCTTAACCAATTCATTTCAAACAACTTAAAATGTATCTAGCATATTGTTGACAGTCAAGAAATTACTTAATAATGGTTGTTTGAATAGAATAAAACAGAGGAGAAAACTCCCATGATCTTTCCAAACTTTGACTTCCTTTAATGCTTCCACAGACATCTTGCATCCTCTTCCAATTAAATAAAATACAATTATTAGGCAGCTGTTGTCACAGTGGCCAAATTGCCTTTCTTAAGAGGCCACGTTTTTTTCTCCCTTGCTGCCAGATAGAAACTTAATAGCATTAAGTACACTCAAACAGAAGAGGTAAATAAAAAATTCCCAAAGCTGTTAACTTTGGACAACTTGCACATAACAGTCCCAGGCCAGCCCTGTTCACCCAGATGTTCTGGGGACTCATATCAGAGAAAGATGTTATTAAAACACTTATAAAGGCAAAAATGTGCTGTGGAAATCTATGTGCCAGTGCTTTATTAATAAAGCTGGGCGTGGCGCATGCCTGTAGTCCCAGTACTTGGGAGGCTGAGACAGGAGGATCGCAGGTTCGTGACCAGCCTCAGCTACTTAGTGAGATCCTGTTTCAAAATAAAGAATAAAAAATAGTGTTGGGAGTGTAACTTGGAGATAGAATGTCCCTAGGTTCAATTCCCAGTACTGCAAAAAAAAAAAAAAAGTACATATATATATATATATATATATATATATATATATATATATACCATAAAAATACCATAAAAATGTGTGTATATATATATATATATATATATATATATATATGGTGCTTATAAAAAACCACTTGCTGAGAGAGAGACAGAGAGATTGAGAGACAGAGAGAGAAAGAGAGAGAATATCTCTCTCAAGAAAGCCATCTGGTTTTCTGGAGACTGTTGTTTGAAATGATGCTGAATCTCTTTGGCCCTCTTCAAGTCAAGAATCTATCGGATCTACCAAAGCCACCGTTTTCAGGGCCTTGTGGTATCAAAGGGCAACATCTGGATTTTCTTCAAAACAAACCTAAAGGAAAGGCAAGTAGAAGAGCCTTTGTTTCCAATGAAGCCACTGAGATGTGTTTACATGAGTGCATCCCACATGCCTGAGTCAGCGGGTGCAGACAAATCATCTTTTGGAGGAGGGCTGGACCCTGGGGAAAATTAGTTTCTTCTCAAAAGTCTCAATATTTTGGTGGAGAAGAAATCAAGTCTAATAAACATGGAAGCAAGGTCAGTGGAGAGAAAGAAGACCCCAGAAGCACGACTTTAATGATTAGAATTTCTCTTTTGATGGCAGCAGTGGCTGCATTTTATGGCGCATATGCGTTTTGTATGTTTTTTCCTTTGGTGAAAGGAAGAACCACATTTTTTTTTCTGACTTAATATGTGTCACTTGAAGAGAAAGTTTTGTTCCTTTATTAATAAAGTGCTTTATTAATAAAGCTGGGCATGATGGTGCACACCCATAGTCCCAATACTTGGAAGGCTGAGACAGGAGGATTGCAGGTTCATGGCTAGCCTCAGCTACTTAGTGAACCCTATAGCCTGCCTCCATAGGAGGTCAGAAATCCCTTTACTTGGGCCTGACTGCAAAGATTGGTAGTCAGGAATGTCACCTTACTGGCAATGTGTGTGTGTGTGTGTGTGTGTGCATGTGTGTGTTTGTGTTTGTGTATGTGTGTGTGTGTTGGGGGGTTACTGGGAATTGAACCCAGGGGCATTCTACTTCTGAGTTACACCCCCAGCTCTATTTTATTTTTATTTTGAAACGGTCTCACTAAGTTGCGGAGGGCCTCACAAGTTGCTGAGGCTGGCCTCGAACCTGTGATCTTCCTGTCTCCGCCTCCCAAGTACTGGGATAAGCCTGGCTGTTTCTTGTCTTTTTGATGGCAGTGGGCTAGAGAATGGAATGCATGATGTTCCTCCATCAGTGAAGCTATAGGGACACCTCAGAAACTGACCCTGTGCTATTGCAACACAGTGTCTGCACAAGCACAGGCAAAACGCTGGACCCGTGAGGAGCGAAGCCGCTGTTTTGTCTTAAGCTGTTTGCTGACTGTGTGCTAAGCATGCGGCCGGCTGTCCAGGACTTCCAAGCTGCAGCCCACATTGAGTTGGATGTGGCGCAGGAGATCCAGACTCCATGCAGCCCTGCTGCTGACTCCAGCATGAGGACCTGTTTTAACATCTGTACAGTGGGATTCTTGAAGCCCCCCAGGTTCACGTCATAATGTCACTGCGCAGGCTGAATACGTGTGAAATATGGAGTCCTGTGCATGAGGGACTTGTTAGGGAATTACTATTGCTATTATTTTATAAAATGAAAATACAGGCTTTGGATAAATGTGCCTGGGAGGACAGGAGAGAGCTCAGATGGACTCGCTGGGTATCATTAAGCCAGAGGTGGGCACTGATTAAGGGCATCTTTCCTGCACACACGCGGAGCCTACTTCTTGCCTTTGAGTCAGGTGATTCACCATATTTCGTAAATCCCAAACTCTGAGGTGATTTTGTGGGGCTCTGTTTAGAATTAGCTCTCTTGGCCAAATCTGAACGCCTGACCCTTCATCCCTGCTCTGATTCTGCATCTGAACTTGGTGTTTGTACATGGTGTCTAGAGGCAGAAGTCTCCGCTTCTCCAGTGACCTTAGCTTGGTTACCTCTGGGCGCTGCCTCAACCCTCCTGGCGATGCCATTGCATCCTGTGCAGAAGAACTGGACAGCTAGCATGTCAAGTGCTGGGACTGGCCATCTGTGGGGTCAGCCATCACATATCACAGTTACACATGGAGGGGTCCCCAGGTCAATGTGACTACAAGCCTTGATTTTCTCCATTTCAACATGAATTCTCGTGGGAGTCTGCTCAGCCTTTGAAGAGTTGTGTCCTCATGGTGGGGAACAGATGCACATGGGACCCAGCTGGCCCATCGGCGTAACTTGAAGTGCCAAAACAAGTGCAAGAAGCTTTTCTCCAAGGATTAGTGGTCTTAGCTGCTAATCTTACCTTAATTATGAGTGTCTAGACAAACCTTCCCTAGTTCTTCATCTCTACTTTGTGGCTACTCGTGTTACTGTTTCGTATTCCTGCCTCTGCCTCAAACTAACTTCCTTCCTTCCTTCCTTCCTTCCTTCCTTCCTTCCTTCCTTCCTTCCTTCCTTCCTTCCTTCCTTTCTTCCTCCCTCCCTCCCTCTCTCCCTCCCTTCTTCCCTCCCTCCCTCTCTCCCTCCTTCTTCTACCCCTTTCCCCTTCCTTTGTACAGGGGATTGAACCCAGGGACGGACATTCTACCTCTGAGCTACATTCCTAGTCCTTTTTATTTTGAAATAGGGTCTTGCTATGCTGTTGAGAGTTTTGCTAAGTTGCTGAGGCTAGCCTTGAACTTGGGATCCTCCTGTCTCAGCCTCCCAAGTACTGAGATTACAGGCATGCACCACCATTCCTGGCTCAAACCCTGTTTCCCCTGAACATGCTGCACTGGGCACAGACTGAGCATCTCTCTGTCAGGTCCTGAGCAGGGGTGGGTGATTCCTCCTGGCCTTGGGTGGCTGCATGTGCTGCTGTGCTTGGGGTGTTGCTTCTCTCTTTGCAGTGTTTACATTGTGGTCACCAGCATTGCCTGACATGTTTTGTGGGTGAGAAAGGAAGGAAGGAAGGAAGGAAGGAAGGAAGGAAGGAAGAAAGGAAGGAGCGTATTCTAGGGAGAGGGGAAGACTCCACCCAGTCTGCCCCTGGGACCTTCTGGAAGTGACTGTGAAACTGTGTCTGAGATGATGTGTGAGAATTAGCAGAGGGCTCTCCTAACGGGATGGTACAATTTGTTTTCTGGCTCCACTTGTTTCCACTCTGGGCTCCAAAAGAAATTGGGAAGCCAGATTTCTGAGGAAGAGTAGAAGATGGCAGGGAGCAGATGCAGTAATAATCCCCTTATTGATCAGGAGGCAAACTTGTCTTCTAATTTAGTTATCATGATAGCACATACATGTTAGGTCCTTCATAGAGTGAAGTATAAAAGCAGAAACATGTCATGTGTTATGGGTTGAGTTGGGTCACCCCCCATGTCCCCCTGCCAAAAAAGCTATATTGGAGTCCAAACTCCCAGTATCTGAGAATGTGACCTTACTTGGAGATAGAGTCTCTATAGAGGGTATTCAAGCTAAAATGAGGCCAGAGGGGATTCCCTAATCCAAAATGATTCTTGGACTTGGAGAAATCTGGGCACAAACAGACACACATAGAGGGAAAATGATATGAAGAGACATAAAGAAGCCAAGGAAGCCAGGTGTGGTGGCACATACCTGTAATCTCAGTACTTGGTTGGCTGAGACTGGAAATCACAGGTTCAAGGACAGCCTTAGCAACTTATCAAGACTCTCAGCATCCTAGTGAGACTGTATCTTAAAATAAAAAAAATAAAAAAGACTGGGGGTATAGCTAGAGGTAGAGTTCCCCTGTATTCAATCCCCAGTCCCCCCCACCCCCACAATTATGTTGGAGGAGGAGGAGGAGGAGGAGGAGGAGGAGGAGAAGAAGAAGAAGAAGAAGAAGAAGAAGAAGAAGAAGAAGAAGAAGAAGAAGAAGAAGAAGAAGCCACTGCCACCAAGGAAAAGGGACTAGAGCAGATCCTTCCCTCAGAGCCTTCAGGAGAAACCAACCTTGCTAATACCCTGATCTTTCTCTTGTAGTCTCAAAAGCTGTGAGAAAATAAATTTCTCTTGTTTAAGCCATCCAGTTTTTGGCATGATATATGTTAGTAGCCCTAGCAAACTAATGTAGTAAGTGTATATAAGAATGATAATATAATAATTGTTATCATTGCATGTTTATTCAAATTCGGCAAAATGAAATCTTACTAATTTCACAAGGCACACATGAAAATTGTCCCATTATTGTCATTGTATCCTATATAAAAAGTTGTGGATCAGTGCCATGAGACTCACATACCTTCAAATACGGATTTATGTTGTGAAGGAACTAAATCATTTTTACCTCTCTATTTTTTTTTTTTATTTTTTTATTTTGTGGTACTGGGGATTGAACCCATGGACATTCTACCTCTGAGATATACTCCTAGCCCTATTTTTATTCTTTATTTTTGAAACATGGTCTCACTAAGTTGTGCAGGGCCTCACTAAGTAGCTGAAGCTGGCAGTGAACCTGTGATCCCCCTGTCTCAGCCTCCCAAGCACTGGGATTACAAGCATGCGCCACCATGCCTGGCTTTACCTCTCTATTTTTGTGAACATTTGGGGGCATTTAGTCCATGACTAGAATTCATGAGAGAGCTGTTTTCTAAAGTCTTAAGATGAATATAGGTGTTACATTTTCCTTGAACTCTTCCATTTCTTCTTCCAGTTTTGGTCTGTATTTGTAAGTTAATTTGAGCGTTCATGAAATTGGAAAGAGCAGTTTGGATTCTTTTCAACTCAGATTTTCTTTGAAAGCCTGTGAAAAGCCAGGCATGGTAGCACACACTTGTAATTCCAGTACTTGGGAGACTGAGACAGGAAGATCATGCCTTCATGGCCAGCCTTAGCTACTTAGTGAAGCCCTCTGCTACTTAGACTGTGTTTTAAAAATAAAGAATAACAAATAGTGCTGGGGGTGTAGCTTGGAGATAGAATGCCACTGGATTCAAAACCCAGTATCAAAAAAGAAAAAAAAAAAAAAGCTCTTGAAAGGCAACAGACACAACAGTCACAATTGTTGCCATCTTTTTGTACCTGGGTACTCTGCCCTGTCATACCTCTTTGGTTAGTTAATTTTAATTGTACAAAATGACTATTACTATTTAGGAAACCAAGAGAGAAGAAGGAACTTCAGAAATAGTGGTTACCCTTAAGGAGGAAGACATTTTCTAGTTATAAAGTTAAGTGATCCAACAGATTTGGCAAAATAGATCCAAGTAAAGCCCTGGTTGTTGGCCAAACAACTTCATTAGGGTGGGGATGCTTGGCTCTGGGGTGGAAGATAAATTCAGGAGCAGAAATTTTGGATGTTGTGATGTTTGGTTTTGCTTTAAAGAGCTCTAAATGTAGAGCTAGATGAACAGTTCTAGTCATTTAAGAATTTGGAAACCCCATTTTCTACTGGCATCAGAGAAGCAAAATCTCAATTGAGATGATGGGGTCCAAACTAAATTAAAATGTGAGAAGTCTATAAATCAGAATGCCAGGACCCAGAACCCAGGGAATGCAGGCCATAGGCTGTGGTTGAAGACTTCAAGCCAACAGCAGGACTATGGCCACAAGACAAGATGTAAGACCAGAAAACCAAACGGGCTTAGGCATGCCTGCTGGGGATGCATCCAGTTCTGAAAGCCAGGAGTGACATAGCCAAGAGCCATGCCCAGGCTGCAGACAGGACCCTGCCACCAGAGACAGAGGAGGGACCGATGCCTTGGAAATTTAGAAGTGGATACCTCTCCTCTGGGCATGGCCCTCCCCTGTTGCCGAGCAGCCCGAGGGCACAGTGAGTGGATGAAGGTGGCCTAAGAAAGAGTGGACTGTCCCTGGTCCAGATAACCAAGAGCAAGCAGGAGGTCAGATAACCTAGAAATATCCTGTTCCAAGGCATGCCAAAGTTAGGGCTTTCTAGGTTACCAGCCCTTTAATACGAAACTGACCCAGTGTTAATTACTAGTAAGAATGCAAAAGTAGCTGAAATCCCTTGTGCTGCACTTGGGCAGGGAAATGACATGCAACCCAACCCGCTGCACTCAAATGTTTTCCCCAATCCCTCTTTGTAATGGTATGTGGGGTACATGATCTTATGCTGTTACGTCAGGTGGGCTATTGGCACCTGCATTCAGTGGGTGGCTAGTACAGTGAAGATAAGAAAGTGGGCTGCTAGTATAGCAACCAGGATAAGGAGGAAAAGATAAGGCAGTAAAAACCCAATATAAGACCCCAGGTTTCAGAGGAGGGGAATGTCTTGCTTGAGCACTCCACTGTGTCTTTCTCTGGCATAGTGCTCTTTCTCTTTCTCTCTTCTCCCTCTGTAATAAAATACTGCTTAGGCATTGCAACCAAAGTTTCCAGGCTCTGTCAGGGGAGAACATGATAATTCTGTGGGTTTCATGGCTTCTGTGGCAGAAAAGAATTTCAGCACGCGCTGGTCAAAGTGAGAGGTTTGCTTAGGAAAGTGAGAGAATACAAGTTCAAGGGAGAATGCAGGCCACCTCGAGAGCCTGAGAGAAGCCCCTGGGATCTTTGCAATCCGTTTCCTATAGGAAGCCTAGAGAGGGGCATGACTAGGGGCACATGGTGGGAATGAAGTAATGGGATGGCCGGTCTTCTTTGAGTTTTTAGGTTCTCACCATTTCATTAGTAGGTGCTGGGCTTGACAAAAGGTGAGAATTGTTTTGGGATTTTTTTTCTCCCAGGAAATTGAAGCATAAAGATGGAGTGCAGGGCTTGACAAAAAGTGAAACTTCCTGTTTGGGATTTAGTATCTAAGGAATTTTATTTTAGGTGTGAAACTAGATCTTTATGATTAAAAGTGTAGGCCAAGCTTTTAAGAACCCAAGTAAAGGACAAGCCAAATGGGCTATTATTATTATTATTATTATTATTATTATTATTATTATTATTATTATTATAATTGTTTGCCCTCCCTCCTCAAGTTCAGTTTAGTGATTGACTTTGATATATTTGTGAAAGTACATCATGTACATTGGGGTGTCCCCCCCGACCCCGTCCATCCCCTTCAGTTAAGTCAACTTCTTTGCTTATCGAGGTTCTCTCCTTTTTCATCTGGAGACCCTCTTATGCCCCATCTTTTCCCTAGCATCCGCATATTAGAGAGAACATATGCTTTTTTACTCTTTGTGACTGGCTAATCTCACTTAACATAATGTTTTCCAGTTGCATCCATTTCCCAGCAAATAACATGATTTTGTTCTTCTTTATGGCTGAGTAATATTCCATTGTGTACATATTCCATAGTTTTGTACTCCATTCTTCTGTCGATGGATATCTTGGCTGCTTCCATAGTTTGGCTATTGTGAATTATGCAGCTATAAACATAGATACACATGCATTGATCTGATAGTTTGGTTTCCATTCTTTTGGGTAGATACCCAGAAGTGGTATTGCTGGATCATATGGTAGGTTCATTCCCATTCGTCTGAGGATCCTCCATACTGTTTCCAAAGTGGTTGCACTAATGTGCAATCCCACCAACAATGTATTAGTATCAGGACCCCAGGCTGAACCCTCAACCGTGAGGCCCCAATAAAGACAAACTGAACGTTGCTGGTTCAAACTTCTCTTTATTATACCTCTCTCTCTCTCTCTCTGGGATCAAGGATGCTACCCGAGCAGTAATAGTAACCATTCTCTTTAACCCTGACAGTAACCGTCTCTCTAACTGCAATTGCTTCTCTCACCCCACTCTCGTTCTCCGTACCTCTCCAACAGACCCCCAACAACCCCTCTCTCCAGCAATCAACCTTCTACCAGCAACCCACCAACCACCAGCAACCAACCAGCCTCCCAGCAACCACACCACCCAGCAACCACCACCCTCATGCGAGAGGTGGAGGCTCTTAAAGCCGAGCAGGGCATGAACCACGAGGTGCCTCATACAGCTCTCACCTGGGCCGGTGACGAGCCGGGCGTGCTGGTGCATGCCCTGTGGCGTGGCACAGCCCTAGGATGTTACCACCTGCAGCCGCTTCTGGTACTCTGCCAGGTGCCATCTAGAGGCGGGGTCTTTCCGGCCGGGCTAAGACCCCAACATATTAGGGTTCCCACTTCTCCGCATTCTCTCCAGCATTTGTTGTTGTTCGTGTTTTTTATGATTGCCATTCTGATTGGAGTTAGGTGAAATCTCAAGGTAGTTTTGATTTGCATCTCTCTGATTGCTAATGATGTTGAACATTTCCTCATACATTTATTGGCCATTTGTATTTCTTCTTTTGTGAAGTATCTATTTAGATCCTTTGCCCATTTTTTGATTGGGTTGTTTGTTTTCTTAGCTGTGAGTTTCTTAAGTTCTCTGTATATCCTAGATATTAGTCCTCTATCAGAAGAGTAGCTGGCAAAAATTTTCTCCCACTCTGTGGGCTCTCTGTTGAGGTTCTTGATAGTTTCCTTTGCTGCACAGAAGCTCTTCAGTTTAATGCAATCCCATGTATTGATCTTCCTTTGAGCTGCTTGTGCTTTTGGGGTCTTGTTGAGAAAGTTTTCACCTGTGCCTATGTGTTGAAGTGTTGGCCCTATGGCCTCTTCAAGTAGCTTCAAGGTCTTTGGCCTGACTTCCAGGTCTTTGATCCACCTTGAGTTGATTCTTGTGCAGGGTGAGAAAGTGGGGTTTATTTCCATTTTCCTGCATATGTTTAGCCAGTTTTGTCAACACCATTTGTTAAAGAGGCTATCTTTTTTCCAGTGTATATTTTTGGCTCCTTTGTCAAAAATCAGTTGACTGTAAGCACATGGGTCTGTTTCTGAATCTTCTATTCTGCTCCATTGGTCTATGTGGGGCTATTATTATTAAAAGTGTTTTGGCAAGACCTATTGAAGACCATTGCCTAAGAAAAGGACAGGCCAGGTCTGATATTACAATTAAAAGTGTGGCCCATAAAGGGCCTTTGTCTGAGAAAGAGCAGGCTCTGTAAGGTAAAGCTAAGGATTATGAAGTTTCTAGATTTTAAAGCTATATTTTCCTTTTCCTTCCCAATTTGTCTCCTTTCTACCTAATATTTTATTTCTTGTTTCCTACCTCAGCCCTTTATTCTTATATCGGGCTGAGGAAAAGGACCCACAATGACACCCAAACCGTGACAGTTTTGGTGCCCAACGTGGGGTTAGATGGTGACTCTCAACAGTGATCTGACGCCACTGCATCTTGCAAGGTCGGTAATTTTCCCCGAGCAGGATCGAATCCTGGCAGATGACCATGAGTTCCAGTGCCTCCAGGCTCTTCATGACTGTGGAGTCCCCCTGGCCATGGCATAGCCACAACTGAACTCCAGGGGAGGAGAATCATCCCTGTAAATAGTGAAGGGCAGGCAGGCAGGGACCCTGGACCTCCCCCACACTTGCTAAAAGGCATTTAATTGGTGGCTGGCATGTGGAACCTGACGCCCTTCTGGGAAAAGATTCCCACAGCCTTTTGTCATGCAAGCGAGACTGAACTGGTGTCATGGTTTATTTTGAGGTTCCGGGGAAACCCAGCCTTGTCCTGTGAGGCTCCTCAATGAATGCCCGTTGGTTCTGCCCCTGCCTAAGATTCTCTCTTAAAAGCCCTTTGAGCTTGGGGAAGACTCTTGTCTTTTCATACGTTGCTTGTGTCCCCTTTAAACTCCCTTTGCTTTCTGTAAGCGGACTCAGCAATGGGAGCCGCAGAGACCCCTGTCTTCTGGGGCCTGGGCCCCTCTTCTCTCCCACCTGACTGAACACAGTCCCTGCGTGCATACCAAGGCCCTCTATGCTGAATTTGGAAAGGAGGAACATCCCTGGGTGGCCATTTCGGCTCTCCTGTCGGCCTTAAATCTTCATCTCCACCTAACCCACATTACATTCTCCCTGGAGTGTAAAAAGACAGATGAAAGGCAGGGTCCTTCTACACTCGAGATCTTAGCCCTAATAGTTATCGTCCGTCCATGGCTGCTGTGTTTTGTGAATTACAGTGTTTTATCAATGGAAACATTAGTGATATCTAGGACATAAGAGAGGATATAGGGGACCCCACCCGGACATAGAGGGGACAATAGGGAGATCTCTTTGACCAATGACAGGATTCCTGACCTAGCCTGTTTTGATTTGATATCATGAGTAAACTTCTCCAGAAACTTTGTAGTTGGACAATATCACTGTCATAACGAGCTTACTGCTGTCCTTGTCAAAAGTTGGGTACATGCCAATGCACCTGCACTCACCGTTGTACTCTGGGCCTCTCCCTCCCTACATCCATACTTCCTGCCTCAGACTGGGACCATTGGGCTACTTGCCAAGCTAATCAATTGGTGTCCTAAGAAACAAGATCCCTACAAACACCTCACACTGTAGTATATGGTCAAGACCTTTGGGAGTTAGGGGATGGATAGAGAAATATCCCCCTGGAATAGAATCTAGAGAGGCTGGATCTCACCTTAAGGGAGGATTATTGTCTCCCAACTGTAGTAATCAACCCTCATGGCTTACTAACTTTTATCAGAGATTTGATAGACCCTCCTACTAATAGGCTGTGCTCCCACTGGATATATCTTCCTATGCGGTCACCCTGAGAATGAGCTCCCTAGCTCTGACTTTCTAGTAGGCTCTTTTTAATTACTTCATACAGCTGTAACATATTCCTGCATTGACAACAAGTACTTCCAAGGCCAGTGCACACTGGGTCAGGTGATTAGCAACTTCTACAAAGTGCAAAAATTCAGCATCACAAGGACACAGCAGTGTGCTAAAAGAGAACTGCTGCTTCTGCTGGCAGGGGCTGCCTTAGTTAATGGGTTAATTAGCTTATTGGGGTGGGTTTGCATATCATAAGGCCGCCATTAGGAACCTAACCTGCACTCTTGAAACCTTCAGGACAACACTGTTGATGCCCTAGAGGTCTCAAAACAACACACAAGTCCTTAGTAGGGGTAGTAGTCAACAATTGGATGGCTATCGACTACCTACTGGCAGTCAAGGGAGGGGTGTGTGTGACCCTGAATAAAACTTGTTGCACCTACATCAATACTTCAGGGGAAGTTGAGACCAATATCAATAGGATATATGAACAGGCATCCTGGTTACACCAGTTTAATAATAATGAGGTTGACAGTTCTTATGTATGGAAAGCTTCAAGTCTGTACTGCCCTCTATGACTTGGTGCCTAGCTGTTTTGGGACCTCTAGTGGCCATTCTGCTTATACTCATGCCTACTAAACCTTGTGGTCAAGTTTGTTTCCAACAGGCTTGAAATTATCAAACTTCAGATGGGGCTACAAATGGAACCACAGATGAATATCTACAGAACCCCCCTGGACAATTATGGCAACTTGGAATGTCTGCCGATCTAACCCCCCACCCCACCCCAGGACAAGTTGTTTGCGTGCACCTCCATGGCTGGGGCCTCTCATCATCCTCTTCCAGCTCGGAATAGTCAGAGATGACCTCAACGCCCACATTCTCTTGCCTGTGATGTATGCAAGTTAATAAAAAGAGAAGGGACTGATCTGTGTTAACTGCCAGTAAGAATGCAAAAGTAACTGAAGCCCCTTGTGCTTCACTTGGGCAGGGAGATGACACACAGCCCCACCTACTACACCCAAATGCTTTCGCCCCTTCCTCTTTGTGACCCAGACATGGTGTGTGGGGCATGTGATCCTTATGTTGTCAGCACCTGCATTCGGTGGGCGGCTGGTACAGCAAAGATATGAAAGTGGGCTGTTGGCCTGTTGGCATAGCAACCAGGATAAGGAAGTCGAGACAAGGCAGTAAAAACCCAATATAAGACCCGAGGTTTTAGAGGAGGGGAGTGTCTCTCTCAAGTGCTCTACTGTGTCCTTCTCCATGGTAGTGCTCTCTCTCTCTCTCTCTCTCTCTCTCTGTAATAAATCCTACTTAAGCATTGCAATTGGAATTTCCCAGATCTTTACTTCTTTTTCTTTTTTTGTGTGTGTTACTGGGGATTGAACCCAGGGACATTTTACCTCTGAGCTACATCCCCAGCCCTATTTTTTTATTCTTTATTTTGAAACAGGGTCTCACTAAGTTTCGGAGGGCCTCACTAAGTAGCTGAGACTGGCCACGAACTTGTAATCCTCCTGTCTCAGCCTCCCAAGTACTGGAATTACAAGTGTGCACCACCATGCCCAGCTGTGTCATCTCTTTATTTCTATATTGGGCCAAGGAAAAGGACTGTAACAAAACCTGTATGGATTATGGGATTTGGGACCTGGTTAGATAAAGCAAAGACTAATTTAGAAATTTTGAAATATTTATTTATTGTGGTACTGGGATTAAAATCAGGGATATTCTACCTCTGAGCTATACTTCTAGCCCTATTTTACTTTTTATTTTGAGACAGGATCTCACTAAATTGCTAAGGGTCCTACTAAGTAGCTGGGGCTGGCCTTGACCCCGTGATCCTCCTGTCTCAACCTCCCAAGTACTGGGATTACAGGCGTGCGCCACCACACCTGGCTTTTTTATTATTGGTGGAAAAAGTTGCCAAAGGACTTTTCATTCAAGGAGCTATAAGTATTTTCTGTGGCCCAGCACCGCACAAAGCAGTGTGGGTACAAAGACCCAGAGCATTCAGTGTCTGTCTTCACAGAACTTAGGAACTAGAGAGGCAGTTCAAAGGCAAAATAATCTACTGGTATACAAACACAACTTCAAAATGAGTCCTCCTGCAGCCGCCACCACCCTGCGATGTGCTTCCTGCTCTTCAGCCTCTCTGCTCTGGAGCCACAGCTCCGTACCCATCTCTAGCTGCACATCCTACTGCCGTGATGATGTGCAGTAGGATGTGCAGCTAGAGATGGGTACGGAGCTGTGGCTCCAGAGCAGAGAGGCTGAAGAGCAGGAAGCACATCGCAGGGTGGTGGCGGCTGCAGGAGGACTCATTTTGAAGTTGTGTTTGTATACCAGTAGATTATTTTGTATAGTGGTCACGTGCTTATTTGGGGTGGTAGAAGGAAAGGGCTTGGCCCCGCCAGGGCTGGGCTTGGGTTGTGGCATGTGAGCCACTTGCCTTGAGTGCCAAAAGTAAGAGAGTGTGAAAAATAAATCAGCAATTGAGATAAATAGTATCTTAATGAAAATTAAAAAAATAAAAATTGATGTAAAAATGATGAATGAAATAGCAAAAATTTCAATAAAGACAGTGCTGAGTAGTAATGGATTCTGAAGCAAAAGGGAAAATCAGTGATACAGAATCCTATCTTTGTCTGACATTTTGAGTATTTTTATTCATTGCAATTTTAGGCATAATTTACAATTTTTAAATATCATATTAAAATATTGTTCATTTTCATTCTGCTAAGTGAAATAAGTCAACCTAAAAAAATATTGTGAGATTGCATTTACTGAAGTTCCTAGAACAGGCATATCTGTAGGAACCAGAAGAACAGTGGTTACCAAGGGCTGGAGGCTGCAGGGAGGGTGAGCTATTGTTGAATGGGGGGCAGAGCTTCTGTTTGGGATGGTGAGAAACTCCTGGAAACAGATAGTGATGATGGTTTCACAACATTGCAAATATTCCTAATGACACTGAATTGTACACTTCGAATTGTTAAAAATAAATTTTAAGCCAAGTGTGGTGGCACATGCCTGTGGAGTCCCAGTACTTGGGAAGCTGAGACAGGAGGATTGCATGTTCTAAGCCAGTCTCAGCAATTTAGTGAGACTTTCAGCAACTTAGCGAGATCCTGTTTTAAAATAAGAAATAAAATAGGGCTGGGAGTGTAGCTTGGAGGTGGAATGCCCCTGGTTTCAATCCTCAGTACCAAAAAAATAAAAATAAAAAAGTTAACTTTATATTATATATATTTTCCTGCAATAAAAATACTATTTGGTTACTAAATGTTTTGGCTTCCCTTTAAATTTGCACCTGTGTTAAGTGCCTCACGTCCCTGCCCCTGATCCCACTTGCACCAGCACCTAGGCATGGGAAGGAAAGGATGCAGGGTATCAGGGGAGACCTGGTGAGGAGGTGTCAGCTGAGCAGACACTTGAGGAGCATGGAAGACTTTCCCAGCAGAAGAACGGCAGACAGCAGGTGGAGGCCATGGTAGCATGAGAGAGACTGAGCATGGGAAGGGAAGGCAGGTGGCCAGGGCCGTGGGAGGAGTAAGCAGGAGCTGGGGCTGCAGAGCAGGGAGTAGCTTTCAGAAATGAGGCCATGAGCTGGGTGTGGTGGTACATAACTGTAATAAAAGTACTTGGGAGGTTGAGACAGGATTGCAGGTTCCAGGACAGCCTCAGCAATAGTGAGACTCTCATCAATCTAGTGAGACCCTGTTTCAAAATAAAAGTAAAATAGGGCTGGGGTTGTAAGTCTAAGGTAGAATCCAGTCCAAAGGAGAGAGAGAGAAAAAAAAAAAGCCATGAAGGTAGACCAGGGCCAGCTCACAGAGGAGCCGGTGTGCGGGTTAGCTTCAGTCTATAGGCAGTGGCAGGACAGTGACGTTTATAAACAGAACAGACCTTGTTTCCAGAGTGACGTGTGTGAAGCTTGTGCAGGAAGGCAGGGGACTTGGAGCCTGGGGTGCAGGTAGGATGGTGGGGTGCTGCAATCCTCAGGTGCGGGGTGAAGGAGTGTGGCTGGTGCAATGGCCGGGGCGAGGGGGAGTGAGATGAGCAGAAGGACTGGAGATGAAGTCAGGTGGGATTCCACCCACCTGAGATGTAGACTTTACAAGTACCTAAGAAGGGGCTGTTGATTGGGTGACTAATTTTGCTAAGAGGAGGCTGCATGGAGTGGTGCTTTCCAGCGTGGTTTCTAACCAGGTTCAAACTGTGGCTTGGCCACTTATCAATTGAGTGACCTTAGGAAAATTTCTTATCTTCTTGGTGCCTCAGTTGCTTAACTTGTAACAAGGGTGATAGTATTTGTAACTACCTCAAAGAATAACTTAAATAAGTTGCTATTTGTTAAATACTTAGAACTTTCATGGCATGCAGTAAGATGTAAAGGAGTGTTTAAATAGCAAAAGTAGACAAATAAAATAATGTTGCAGATCACCTTTCTGAGACATCCTCAAAGACTAAGAATTTTTAGTGTAGAGTCACTGTTGAGTACAGGGAGAGTATTGGTGACCAGGTAAACCGGTGATGTCTGCATAGAGGAGAGCTCTGGTTCTGGAGCTGTGCCTGGTGCAACAGGTTAAAAGTATGCAAAGCTGAAGGGTCTCAGTGGGACCCTCGGCTCCCAGCAGGTCCATGAGACCTGGAAGGATGCTCACCTTGCAGGAGGCCCATGACTCATTTTGCTGCTGGGATTTTGGCCAATGGCTGGGAAAGGTTAACATGCTTTTGTAACTTTTAGGTAGTCAATTTTGTAAAAATAATGTCATAAAGACAGAGAAACCTATTGCAAGTTCACATTCAATGAGTCAATCCTCTCTGTCTTGCTTTCATACACATGTTGCTCCACCTAGAATACTTATCCCCTGGGCCTTCAGGAACTTTCTATGATGTCACTTCCTCAGGGAACTGTCTCCACTGGACTCAGTGTCACCCATGGCACTGGGTGCTTTTGCAATGCATGCATTTTGTAATGCATGCATTTTGCAATGCATGCCTATTTTCTCCCCAGACAATAAATGCTGTTAAAGCAGGCGTTTCCTGCTCACCATCACATCCTTGGTGCCTACACAGCACCAGCACTTACTAAGTATTTGTTGAGTACAGTGACATGTTTGTTGACTAATATACCGCAGCACCTGAAGGGAGGGTCTTAGTTCTCCGAACCCGTAGGAATTCCTTCCTTAGTAAATGGCCCAGATGGTGGAGCTTGATGGCTACTTTTCAGAGGAGAACTGGCACCCCATCTGTCGATGGTCCTAGGATTTCTTCTTTTATTATTTTGTTTTATTTTTGTGGCACTGGAGATTGAATCCAGGGGCATTCTACCTCCAAGCTATACGCCCAGCCCTATTTTATTTTGAAACAAGGTCTCATTAGGTTGCTGAGAGTCTCACTATGTTGCCGAGGCTGTTCTGGAACCTGCGATCCTCCTGTCTCAGCTTCCCAAGTACTGAGATTACAGGCATGGAATTTCTGATTGCTGACTCAAGTCTTAGTGGATGTTTAGAGTAGCTAGCCAAGTGGCATGGAATCAGGGACCTGTCGTCTCAAGTGGTGGTCTTGTCCTACTGTGGCTCCTGAGGGAGAAGATTGCCAGTGGTGCTGGTCTATTGTCTGGGAATGGGAATACGAAAAAGAGTGGGAAGAGTTGACCCGCACGGTTTTGCCTTCCACCTTTAGTTGTAGGGAACAACGCCATGGAGATGTCATCAGTTCTCATGTGGCTGACTGCATTTGATGCAAGAATAATAATGGAGGAAACCGGAGACTCTCTTTGCTGCAGCATATGTTGCTGAGGAAATGAAGACTGTCGCATTCCAAACCTCATTTCCCCTCTGAACTGCAAGGGATTTCCGCATCAAAGGACTTCATACACGGCTGTCCACCTGGTAAAAACTCAGCCTGCCACCTGGGCCAGCAGGGGGCGCCGCTACCCTTTGTAAGAATCCTTTGGTTGCTTTTGGATTGTGAAAGGAAGACCATCAAGACTGATGTTCAGGACACTCTTAACTGCAGCCTAGAAAACAGAAAGATTTATGATGGGGTGATTTATATGCTTTTCTTTAAAAGTCACACGAATCAAGTTTGTTTAAGCCATGTAAAAATGTCCTCATTTGGTCTGGGAAAACCACCTTGAGAAAGTGTGTCCCGAGTTTTGGAACAGTGATTTACTGTGATCCAAATTCACATGGTGGTTTAGGGTCACCTGAGCTCCTAGGGGTCGTTGGAGCACGACTGGGATTTCTCAGGGAATGTAGAAACAAGGACAGGAGGCTGGATGATGATGATGACGACGACAAATGAGTGAGAGAACTTTTTTTTTTTTGGCGGTACTGGGGATTGAACTCAGGCATTCTACCTCCGAGCTATACCCCCAGCCCTATTTCTTATTCTTTATTTTGAAACCGAGTCTCACTAAGTTGCGGAGTGCCTCACTAGGTAGCTGAGGCTGGCCGCGAACCCGGATCCTCCGGTCTCAGCCTCCCGAATGCTGGGATTACAAGCGTGCGCCACCACGCCCGGCTCGTGAGAGAACTTTTGATAATTTTTTGTTTTGTTTTATTTTTGTGGCACTGGGGATTGAACCCAGAGGAACTGTACCTCTGAGCTAAACCCCTAGCCCAATTTTATTTGTTATATGGAAACAGGGTCTCACTAAGTTGCAGAGAGCCTTGCTGAGTCACCAAGGCTGGCTTTGAACCTGTGATCCTCCTGTTTCAGCCTCCCAAGTACTGGGATTACAAGCATGCACCACCACCCCTGGCTAGCTTTTGATAGTTTTTATACTGAATGTCAAAATCTGAGTTAAACTGGAATGAAAAAGGCTTTCAGAGATTACTCAGCCAGCAGGAAGTGAAAGGGTGGGAAACGTCTTTATCTGCAAGGAGGTAGCACGCTCATCCAGCGCTCTGGAATACCTCCCTGGATTACGTGGCCTTGATATTTGAAAGTTGGAACTGCCTGAGAAGAGTTGGACCCTGGCGGTCTCCCCTCTCCTCACCTGGGGTCATTGGTTCCTCTCAGGGTTATCTCATTGTAGGCTAGAGTAAGTGGTTGCCCCAGGAACCCTAAGCCCCAGTCCACATGGTTTGAAGCCTCTCTGCTTTTGTTGTTGAAATTGAAACAATGGACAAAACAGCCTCTGCAACATAGCAAGACCCTTATTAACTTAGTGAGACCCTGTTTCAAAAATATAATCGGGCTGGGATGTAGAATGTCAGAGGTAGAATGTCCCTGGGTTCAACCTCTAGCAACACACAGACACAGACACACACATACACACACACACACACACACACACACACACACACACACAGAGGACCGGGGGACTCAGCTTCTCCCATCTCCAGGGTGGCCCCTGTGCTGAAGACTGGGGTAGACTGGTCTTAAGGAGATTAGCTGCTTTGATCGGCACTGCTGAAAATCCTCCCTGACTCCCTGAGACATTTGACTTTGACAGTGTAGGAATATTCTAAACCCTGATGGAAAAATGAAGAGAAGATGTGCTCAGGAGCCGTTCTGAAGGGGAGCAACAGTGGCCAGGAAAGCAGATACCCACGGCATTGCTGACTGGGTGTTTCTTGTCCCTGACCAGGCTTGTGGACACCAACAACTCCTGGAAAACAGCATTCTTAATCATTCTTAGCATCTGTTTCTTTATTCCCAGGGTTGCTTCTAGTATCTCAATTTTTTTTTTTTTTTTTTTTTTGTACTGAGGATTGAGCCCAGGGGCATTCTACCTCTGATCTATGCCCCCAGTCCTATTTATTTTGAAACAGGGTCTTGCTAGGTTGCTGAGAGTCTTGCCAAGTTGCTGAGGCTGTCCTTGAACCCGAGATCCTCTTGTTTCAGCCTTTCAAGTACTGGGATTACAGGTGTGCACCACCATGTCCTGCTTCACTTCTTTTCATATTCATGAAGGAAAACATTTTACTTCTCAGCAATTTCTTTTCTTTTTTTTTTTTTTTAATTGGTGCATTGTAATCATACATCTTTGTTAGGTACAAGCTGGTAAAGGCATACATGCACACATCTCTTATTTAACCCTTCCCCAATTCCCGCTCCACTCCCTCTCCCTCCCTCCTTCTCAAGTTCAGTTTAGTGATTGACTTTGATATGTTTGTGAAAGTACATCATGTGCATTAGGGTGTTTCCCTCCCCCCTCCTCAACACCTTCAGTTAAGTCACTTTCTTTGCTCATCTATCTTCATCTAGAGTCCCTCTTATGTCCTACTTTCTCTCTAGCTCCTCAGCAATTTCAAGCCAGTAAGCCTTTTGTTTAGAAGCTGGTCCTGGAAACCTTAAGGTTTGGTTGGGGGTTTGATTTGGGGTAGCTAAGTAATTATCAGTTTGCTCTTAAGGGCAGAAATTTCCTATTAGCTGTCACATGCGGCCTCCCTAACAGAAGATCTATGAATCTATTTTTCTCTAAAAGAATAAAATACACCAAAGCTCCTGAGTGTTTAGGAATTCGCCTACCCTCTCATAGCCTCTCAGAACCCCAAGGCTGCCAGCAGCCATGTGCATGCTGATGGAGGGGCTCCGGCTGCCTGAGATCCACACCTGCACCTTGGTCTCTGCTGGCTTGGGGACCAGAATTAGGCAACAACACAAGCATCAGCTGCAGGCAGATGTTGGGATATTTAAAGAGTAGAGAAGGGGACTGCTCTGAGGAGCTGGGGTGGGATTGATTAAAGGGGTGGGGCCAATGCAAATTTACCAAGCCCAGCCGGCTGCTGGCAGGAGGGCTAGTGTTTGAACACTTTGTGAGACTTCGTGGAGGTCTCTAAAAACAGGGTATGTCTCCATGTGTCTGGAGGGTTAGTGGGAGGTCTTCCCATAGGCTTGGGTGTGGATTTGATGAACCCTCAAAGTCTTTTCAGCGTTTTGATTCTGTGGTCAAGATTAGACAGGCACATGTGGCCACAAATGAAGCAAAACGGGGATCTAATGGAACATTTTATGTCCTGTATCTTAAGTTCTTGCCTGTTTCCAAATGGAGATAATCTGTTTTGTGCTGCAAGATTGATCATGTCCTGTCTTTTGTAAAAGCTGAGTAGAATGGATAATGGATTCTCTTCATCTTGACCTTAGCATTCTTCTTTAATGTGTGTATGTGTGTGTGTGTGTGTGTGTGTGTGTGTGTGTGTGTGTGTGGACATGGACACACACACAATATTATATATACAGATATTTGGTTGGTTGGTTCTGGGACTTGAACCCAGGGGCATTCTACTTCCAAGCTATACCTCCAGTCCTTTTTATTTTTTATTTTGAAACAGAGTCTTGCTAAGTTGCTGAGGGTCTCATTAAGTTGCTGTGACTGGCCTTGAACTTGTGATCTTTCTGTCTCAGCCTCCCAAGTACTAGGATTAAAGATATGTACCACCCAGCTGAAACATTTATTTTGAATCTCTTTTAAAAATCCCAAGCAAAAAGTCTGAGAAACTGTAGCATTCTAGGATATTACGAATGTACTTACTGGAATTCATTCATTTAACACCTTACCCCCAATTCCACCAACACAGTTTGTTTTCTCTGTTAACATTTAAATTTCACTCCACAAGAAATAACAACTATCTGAAACAACCCCTAAACCCAACAAATGTCTTACAGAAACTTTCTTTCTTTCTTTTTCTTTTTTGTAGGTGCTTGTTTGAAACAGAGGATCCTGTGGTTTGATGGAATATGTTTTGAGTACCCGAGGAGGGCCTCCTTTCGAAGGCATCACAGCCTCTCTTAAGATGTGAATTTACTCAGAGAAGAAAGGTGAACTCCGCTGGTTCCAAGTAAAATACACATCTGTATTATTCACCATCGCACCCCATACTCCATTACAAACAAATACTGACCTTGTTCTGATGTGAAGCCAGAGGGGGTGTGAAATATAGCAAGGAGAACAGTCTGATGCAGAAACATGAACGTTCCAAGCAACAGAAACACAATATTTAAAAGGAGTAGAGAAGGGTCCCAAGTTGGTCTTTCTAACTTCTACTCTGTTGCTGACCTTGGGGAAAGTAACTCAATAGTTATCAGTCACTTTGGGAAAATTGCCTAGGTTATTTCAGATTGGCAACTGGATTTTTTTCCCCTTAGGATCTATTTCTTGGAATTCCCTCTGTTTCTTTCTTTTGGCCTTAAGAGCTTCTCTTGAGACTTTTGTGTGCGTGCGTGTATGTGAACTTTTGACCTAAATACTAGAAACCAGTTTCTGTTTGGATGTTGAGCAAGTTCCCTCCTTTTAGTGGGGTTTCGAGCTATTCTCCATTTGTGATTTCTCTCAGCAGGATGTTCTAGCAGAAGGCTTTTGAATGGTGGAGAAACTTGGTTAACATTGCATTAGAAGAAAGAAAGGAGACGCAGGTTGGGATGCTCAAGGTGTGGGATTTTGGTGTTGAATGAAAACCACATCTAGTGCTCTCTCTTGTAAAATGGGTAGGATGAGGATAAGATGAGATACATAGTATGCTCCTATGGCATACTATGCATTCTTCTAAAAATCAAAGCCTTAGAAGATTCCATGCAATAAAAATGAATGGGCTTATGGGAAAACTAGAACTAGGTGGAACATTCAACACCTGTATATTCTAGTAAGGAATACACTTCGAAAGCCCTAAAACAAAGTATAAGTATCTAAAATACCTAATAAATTAAAAAACCCACTGTAATACATAGAGTGCCTCACCCTTGGAAAGTACATGGTTTGCTTGGCGGAGTCATACCGTGCCACATGGGGGATTCTGAGTGATAGAGAAGGAAGGGAATAGTGGAACAGAATGCTATGGCACTAGAGGGATACGATTTATTTCTCCCATTTCCCTTTTGTATGAACTCAAAATAGAAATTCAGCATTTGTTGTTTTCTCTAAGAAGCTGCACGCATGGCCCTAGTGAGCCGGGAGGCCACCAAGTGCTAGGTGTTCTGCTCGCTATTGGGGTCTTTGTCTTTAATCTGCACAGGTGTCCATCAACCCAATTCTGGCTGACAACCACGGTGGTGTGTTCAGCTGCAGAGGGCGGCCACTGGAATTCATCATCACCATCTGCATCATTGTCATGATTTACAGCCTCCTCCAGCTTGTTCGAGAGACTTTGCAACCTTGTAGTCCTTCCTGCTAAACAGCTTTCTCTGATCTCTGCTCCGTTGTCACAGATAGGGCACAACATAGATTTCCTTCAGCCTCTCTTTGTTGTGATAGTAAAAGTCCTCTTGTTTCTTTCTAAATGTTTCATTATTATAGCTTCTCCTCTAGATTTGAACCTTCTCTTCTCATTTGCTACTTGGATTCATCAATTCAAGGTACATATTCATGTTTGGGTTGTTGCAGTGAAGTATTGGGAAAAAAATTACCCCAATCTAGGAGGACAGCACTGGATAGATACACACTCCTATAGCATGTTGGCCAAGTGGGTAAGAGAGAACAGACGAGGGGTGTGTTTGTGTTCCCCTTTGGTCACTGCATGCAAGGGGTTGGAATTCTTGCATTTTCTTGGTGCTTCTATGTGGTATGTGACAGTAGTGTGTGTGAGCTATCACAACTTTGTGTCCTGAGAATTGTAGCCTTATTTATCTACCTCCTATGAATAAATTTACACATAACTGACAAACTTTGTGAAACACTCTACATGTTCACAACCATGCCATACGTGTACTCTAGTAGGCATTTAAAAATGTCAGCTAACAATAGAACAACTTGCTTGACTTGACGGCTCAGGTGCTTTGAGTGGCATAGCTGAGGTATGCACAAAGGTGCTTCCCATGGCATGACTAGTGAGGACTAGCCCAGCCCCTGTGGAATGAAGCACAGGGCCATGCACCGGACCCCTGGCTCTGAGCCTTACCAGCAGTGGGACTGTCACAAATTACTCCACTTCCTCAACTGTCTGCTTTCATATCTGCAAAATAGAGCTAATAAAACCTGCCTTTCCTCTGTATCTGCTACAGGAATCCCTACCTGTGACTTCTAAATGAGAAAGTGAATGAGAAGTTCCTCTGAAAACTATGAAGCACTGTGGAAATGTTCAATCTTAATATAGCCAGTGACCTAAGAGGCCACTATGCAGGAAGGTGAAAATTGTTTGCAGGTGTAAAAAGGGCATTTTCCTTCTATGAGCAGGCAGGTAGATTTTGCTTTCTCATTTCCACCTCAATGGGATAGCTGACCACATGCCCTCCATATTTCATTAGACTTGCAAAATCTCTATGCGTGCCTGATATGTGCATTCGTGTGTGTGTTCCTCTTTCCTTGTGTCAGGATTGTAAACTAGAAATCTCTGTCTCAGGCCTGCCTTAAGCCAGAGTAGGGCAGAGGTGGTGGCACACTGTCAGCGGTGCCCCACGTCCCCAGATCTCTTCCCCATGAGGTTATGGATGGTGCCTGAAATCCCCCCATGAGGTTTGTTGTTGTTTTTAATTTGGACAATTGAACAGAAGTGGCAACACTGCGGTCATAAAGCAGCGAGGGTCCTGCATTGTCCTCTGGAAGACTCACTGTGGAATGTGACTATTCTGAGGCTTCCGTGCTGTGAGGAAGCCCAGGCTGCACAGTCCCAGCTGAGCTCTGCATACCAGCACAGGTGCCAGACTTGTGAATATAGGAACTTCTGGGTGATTCCTGCCCCAACCGTTGAGCTACCCCCAACTTATGAGTCTTCTTAGCCGAGGTCATAGGAAGCATGAAAAAAAGGTAAACACCGCTGCTATGTCCAGTCTGAATTCTCAACCCACAGCATCTGTGAGCACAAAATAGTTACTTGATACGCCCAGTTCTAGGGTTGTTTGTTATGTAGCAATATTATCTAGAAGACAACCATAAATGTGAACTTCAAAAAAAGAGACCATCCTATTTTACCCATTTTAATCTCATCCCACACAACAGATTTAATGTGTGCAAATAAATAAATACAACATGTTCTATTGTATATGACTGAACATATTGAGTCATGATTTAAAACATTTATTCCTAAGCATACGTACAAACCAAACTCTGGAATATCTGTCATCTATCTATCTATCTATCTATCTATCTATCTATCTATCTATCTATCTATCTATCTCTTTATCTATCATCTATCTGTAGTACAGGGATTGAACCCAGATGCATTCTACCTCCAAGCTACACCCCAGACCTATTTTTTATTCTTTATTTTGAGAAAGGGTCTCACTAAGTCACAGAAGGCCTCACTAAGTAGCTGAGGCTGGCCACAAACCTGTGATACTCCTGTCTCAGCCTCCCAAGTACTGGGATAACAGTGTGTGCCACCACACTCTGCTTCATTTGCAATCTTTCTGAGGCCAGGCCATGCCCAAGCACACAGAGAACTACAACTTGGTGTCACCTCTGACTCCCAATGGCTCCATCTTGAGCCTTTCCTCTGCACTTGGTGAGCAGGGCTGGTCATATGGAGGCTATTCCCAGCCACACGAGGTCCTCGTTAGTACTTCATCGCATCACAAGGTCCAGTACTCTGATTAACTGGATGCTCTCAGCAGCCTTGGAGTAGACTTATTGAGAAGGTGAGCCCACTAAATGAAGGCTGAAGGTGCTGTGGTAGAACAAAAAGTCTCTGTTTACAGTACTTCTATTTATGATGACTGGGATTGAATGTGTGGACTTTCTCCCAGAGTGGTGGGTGCCTGTTTAATGATTCCCTCTGCTTAATGTAATGGGAAACACCTCCTCCATGTAAAAGTCTACTTTTTGAGGCTTTTTAAAGCTGATTACAAAAGGGTAAATGTTGATGTTACTGTCTTGAGAGGGGAGCTGAAAACATTAGTGTAAGCTCCCATGTTTTGCGACCTTCACCAACAATTTGACAGTTGGTATAGGTTATGAAAACTAAAGAGCTTGGAATTCAGCAAGTTGGAAGAACTTTATCTGGAGAACACTTCTGAGAGCTTATGTTATTTGAAAACATGTCTGGAATAAAAAGAGAAACTAGATTGTCCAACTCAAGGGTGTGTGAGTAGATTGCAATGTCCTGAAGAAGCTGGCCACATTGTCTGAATATATGAATGAGTAGTAGTGGATAACATGT
Source organism: Graphiurus murinus (assembly GCA_004027655.1). Lineage (NCBI taxonomy): Eukaryota > Metazoa > Chordata > Mammalia > Rodentia > Gliridae > Graphiurus > Graphiurus murinus. Next base: position 11,228 of record PVLC010009592.1, on the reverse strand, counting down.
GAGCAGGCACATGTGAAAGTAAAATAAAAGTAGAGCCAGATATGGTGGCATATGCCTTTAATCCCAGTACTTGGGAGGCTGAAACAGGAGGACCACAGATTTGAGCCAGCCTCAGCAACTTAGTGAGAGCCTGTTTCAAGATAAAAAATAAAAGGGCTCGGGGTGTAGCTCAAAGGTAGAATGTCCCTAGATTCAATCCCTAGTACCAAAAATAAAGAGTAGATATTGTTCGGAGATATATGTCAAGCAGCAGCCAGCTGGTTGAAGATGTAATTATCCTAAGTCATGGTGTTTGGGGATACATGTGGATGCCATCTCAGCTGTGCACATAGGGCAATAGAGGATTCTGGCTCCAAGAGAGGATGAGCTGGGCTCAGATGGGCCACAGACTTGCAGGGCTATGTCCCAAGATACTGTGAAAGTAAACGCAGTCTAAATCTTGCTTTCTCATCCCTATGGAGTAAGAATGTTAGAATTACTCCCAAAGAAGTAAATATTAGTTCTTGGAGTGGGGGAGAATCTTCTTTAAATATATGAAAAAGCTGGGTGTGGTGTATTGTAATCCTAGTATTTGGGAGGCTGAGACAGGAGAATCACAGGTTTGAGGACAGCCTCAGCAACTTAGCAAGACCCTGTTTCAAAACAAAAAATAAAATAGGGCTGGGAACTAGAATGCCAATGGATTCAATCCCAAGTACTACCAAAGAAAATATGAAGCATGACTACACATACAGTACGTACACAGATATACAGTAAACCCATGGTATTAACATTTCATTGGGGAGATATAAGGAAAAAAATTTAAGAAAGGTTGTAGGGAGCATTAATGAAAAAGAAGTTTAGACACACTGCTCCAAATGGAGGGGAAAAGTTACCCTTGCTGCCAGTATCCTAACAAGTCAAGGCATTTCCACTGAGAGGAACATTCTTCTCCAGTTCACATGAAGAGAGGCAGAGGCCCATGGGAGGAGACTTCACCAGACTCTCATGAACAGCCCTGTTATTTTCCTCTCCACATCCCCAGTGACATCCTGGGAATATTTAGACCAATGACTTACTTAGAATGGGTCTGCAAAAAATGAGAGTACGTGCTAGGTCCTCCTACCTCTGTGCTTCCCAGGAGATTGTTAGAAATAGTGACAGAGCATCTTAACCTGGAGGTGAGTGGGTGAATAAAACCCTGAATGTTCCCAGGCCTCACTTACTCCTCGGAGAACAGAGGTCACAGACAGCCAGCGTCTCTGCTTCTTTTCTTTTCTTTCTTTCTTTTGCGGCATTCTACCTCTGAGCTACACCCTTACCCCTATTCTTTATTTTGACACAGGGTCTCACTAAGTTGCAGAGGGCGTCACAAATTGCTGAGGATGGCCGCGAACCTGTGATCCTCCTGTCTCAGCCTCCCAAGTACTAGGATTACAAGCAGGTGGGCGCTACTATGCCAGTCTGAGTCTCCGGCTTCTACTTCCGGCTTGCACTGCTTAGGCAGACCATGGCACCTCTGTGGTTCTTTCTGGGAGGGCCCAGGTGAGCTCCAGGGACCCAGGTATCTTGTGTCACCCTTCTCCAGAGACTGCTGGTGTCCACTGCTCACAGAGTACAACAGGGAGGAAGCTTGTCCTGGCCCTGTGGCTGGTGCTGTCCATCACAGAGTGTCACTAGGCCCCTCACCCGACGCTGTAGCCCCAGAACTACTTAGGAAAGAAAGTTCTTCTGTTTTCAGGGGCTTATGGGCCTCTAGGGTGGGGTTGGTAGATGCTACTTCTTTCTTGACATTGTCCTCATCTTCTCCACCTCCTTCCGAATTCTTCACATGAAGTGGCTCTCTTCTAGCAGGATCCCCGTGTTCCTGTGTGAATTGGCTTGGTCAGTGAGACACCAGGTAGAGAAATACCTCTGGCTCCATACCCAGCCCTGTGTCGGTTTAGGTTCCACAAAGACTCCCATCCCCCCACCCCCTCAGCTGCACCCACATGCCAATTATCACGTGGAATTTAACAGTGGTTCATGAACATGGGATACCCTTTACATGAGGCCAACTCATTCATTTATTGACATTCAGCCTCAAATTCCCAGGATTTTGATGCTTTGCTTTTTACTGAGCAAGTTTTTTTTTTTTTTATTTTTTTGCGGTACTGGGGATTGAACTCAGGGACATACATTCTACCTCCGAGCCATACCCCAGCCCTATTTTTTATTCTTTATTTTGAAACCGGGTCTCATTAAGTTGCGGAGTGCTTCACTAGGTAGCTGAGGCTGGCCGCGAACCCGGATCCTCCGGTCTCAGCCTCCCAAATGCTGGGATTACAAGCGTGCGCCACCATGCCCGGCTCTGAGCAAGTATTATTAAGTACCCTGGCTCATTTAGAAATTATAAACACCCAAATAAAAGGAATAGGAAAATGAATTTGGGAGAATACTTAGCAGAGCATGAGAGACATCTTTGAGGAGTAGCAAGGCGGAGGTAGTGTGAAAGGGGAGATACCCCAGAAGGAGCTGGCAGAGGAAAATGAGCTGTTAGGAACCTCACAGCATCAGAAAGTTAACATTGCAAATGCACAACAGAACCCAGGACATCTTGGGCCTTGAGCACAGGTCTAATGTGCTTTGTATCATCCATTTTTAACTTTATGGTAAAGTCTTTTAGAAGATTTTCTTTAATTTCATAATGAAAATTAAAATAAAAGTTGGGCTATCATTATAATAGTCTTTGTGTATGTTTTGCTACCACAGATCTTTGGAGAAAATTAGAGAAAATTATGATGAACCTAACTGGAATCAGAAAGTAAATTCTGATAAGAAAATGAATATAGTTTTCCTATTTCCAAGAATGATATTAAGTTAGGTATAGTGGTACACACCTATAAACCCTACTACTTGGGAGTCTGAGATAAGAGGATCATAGGTTCGAGACCAGCCTCAGCAACATAGCAAGATTCAAAGCAACCTAGTGGAACTCTGTTTCAAAATAAAAAATAAAAAGAGATGGGGATATAGTTTGGAGGTAGAATGGCCCTGGGCTCAATCCCTAGTAACACACACACACACACACACACACACACACACACACACCTACATATATTTCCATCTCCATAATGATATTTTATATCTGCAGAGAGGAAGAGGATCTCTATCTCCATCTCTATCTGCTGTGGTTTGAATATGGTTTATCCCCACCAAAACTCCTACTGTAGGCTTGTTATTTGGTAGGGGTCAGTTCTGGATTAGTTACTGGGAGAAAAAGTTGTTAGAAACTGGGTCGGCTCCTGTGTCCCTTCTCTTTGGATGCATTTGCTTGCTCCTCCATTTTCCCGACCTCACTAGAAGCTGAGCAGACAAAGCTGCCCAGCCTTGAATGTCCAAGCCCCCAGAAGTAGGAATCAAAATAAATCCTTCCTTTATAAGCGACTTAGTTTCAGGTACTCCATTACAGCAACAGAAAACAGAATAAGACAGTATCTGTCTATAATCACAAATAGCTCTGGCATTGACCAGTCAGAATGCACATCTATGTAGGTACCAGTCGTTAACCCTTTGTTTACTAGGCTATGGGATTACTGTGGAGGTAGATAGGTACTCAGGGGTACCTATTCTAGGTACTACCTAGAAATATTTCAGCCTTTCTAACAACTGGTATAGCTATCTTTGTGGACACTAGCTTGGTGTTAGCTCTGACTTTTCCTTTAATTTGCTTTTAGTTTATTGCGATTTTGTAAGGGGCTATGAGCAGGAGTTGAAAATGATGACAATATTTTGTTTTCTCTTTACACTGAAGATAGTACAAGGCGGGACACTTAGAGGGACCCCGGATTGGACAAATATGAACAGGGCCAAGGAAGTCTTTGCAAGCAAAATAGATTGTTTGTGGAGGTGGCCTGATTTTTGAAAGTTGTTTGCAAGACTGATTTATTTGCAAAAAGATAGTGCAGGAAACAAAACAAGACAAAACAAAACAAAAACAACTCTACTGAGGAAGGTCACCTAGTTAACAGGGTAAAATTTCCTAGGATCAAGTATGATCCTAGGTTAAGGCCTTTTTACACTCCATCTAGCTCAAGCAGACCGAATATGCCAAGAAAATGTTCTCAAGTTAGATTTGAGCTGGCTGAACCTGTAATATTTTGCTGTTTTAATGTTGCTACTCCTTATGGTGTGGGGCATTATCATTTTTCCAGAGCAGTAACACAAAGTTATTTTTCATTTCTAAGCGCTAATTAAACCTGAGAGATTCAAAAGTATAATTATATTTCTTTTCTCAGAATTGTACTGAGTCTCAGTCCCCAGGAATCCCATAATCTGGCACATATATGTTTATAGTTTGAAGTAGGACAGAAACATTATTCATGGTTCAATTAAGGTAAGAAATTCCATTCCTTTTGCTGCAGCAGTTAGATCTGGAACCAGCCTGTGAAGAGTGGTTTTAGTAACAATATCTCTTTTTGTGGGCCACTGACTCCACAATCATTTAATCTATTTTCTTGATGTTTTCCTCCAAATCATCACTTCTGTCAAAAGTTACTGTCTCCATTGAAATTCACCGTACTGAGTGCCCCACAGTTGGAACTCCTTGGGCAAAGTGGGACCATAGATTGTTTTCTCATTAGACCTTGTCTTTTAGAAATGAGCCCTCTCTAGGATTCCATTTGTCATCTACCCATTTATTTATTAATTCACCAAAGATTTCTTGACTATCTGTTATGTATCACACGTCTTTCCTACTGTGGGGACTGCATAATTACTGAGTCAATGAATGAATGCCAATCAGTTTATTGGTGTTAAACATCCAGCAATGACAAACTTACTGATTTCATGGTGCTTACAATTTAGGGGGGAGATAAGATAAAAATTAAGGAAAAACTACATACAACTATATAATTAATATTTTATATTATCCAGATGATAATTATATAACCAATTATCTAGCTACTACTACTACAAGAGCTACTAAGGAAAAGCATGCTATGCTGGGAACATTTAATAGGGTGAGGACAGGTACTTGAGGAAGTATTTTCTTATTTATTTATTTATTTTGAGGTACTAGGGATTGAACCCAGGGGCAGTCTACCTCTGAGCTACACCCCCAGCCCCATTTTTAGAATTGGGGTGCAGTGGGTGCCAAGGAAACAATGTTGGTGGGAGAGTTTCCCGCAGAATCTTCCCCAAATATCACGGGCTCTCCTTAGTGCCTTCCCATACTGTTGCCAGAGTTTCCCTCAGCAGATAGCCTGAGCTGCCTCTGTATAGTCCAACTGAGGCCATGGGCATGAAGTTCCTCAACTTCCTAAATCTGCTCTGTAAGTCCCCTCTCTCGGCCTTCTCCTAATCAGGATGAGACAGATTGAAATCCGTCTTCAGACTGATTTCCCCACCTGTGCCTTTGATCTGATCCTCTTGGATCTCCAGACCAAGTCTAACTTCCAAATCCAAGGGAATCCTCTTATTCCTCTTTTTTGCTTATGCACTGGTAAATTTGGCCCTGTTGACTATGTCTTCATACTAACCTCAGAACCCTTTCTTGTCCTCCTCCAGCTGGCAAAGATTCTATTCTTCTTGGTGTTTTTTTGTCAGCCCCTCCTCTCCTACTTGTTTCTAAAATGTTAGGGAAACACAAGGTTCTATCTTCTGCTTTGTTCTCTCTCTGCACACTCCCTCCCCTGGCATAAATCGCCACCTATATGCATATGGCACCCAAATCCATGGCTATAGTCCAGGCTGTATTCTTGGCTTTAAAAATGATTTGCCCAGCTGCTTTCTGGATATTCCCACTTGTATTTTGTACAGTTGTTCCAAATTCAGCTTGTCCAAAATTGAGCTAATTTCTTTCTTCACAAGCCAAACCTGTTCTTTCTATTGTATTCCTGTTATGGCTTGGGTCTGGAATGTTCCCCTAAAAGCTCATGTGTTAAAAACATGGTCCCCAGTGAGGCAAGGTTTAGAGGTGGGGCTTCTAGGAAATGATTGGATTGTGAGGGCTGTAGTCTTATCAGTGGATTAATCCATTTGTTGGATTAATAACGTGGACTACTGGGTAGTAACTGTAGGTAGGCTGTGGCTAAAGGAAGTAGGTCACTGCGGGTGTGGCCTTGGACTATGTATGTTCTTGGTCTCTTCCTCTCTTTCTTCTTCCCAGCTTCCACGAGCTGACCAGCTTTCTTCTGCCACACCCTTCCACCGTGAGGCTTCTGCATTGGAGCCAGGTGAGCATGTATTGAACCCTCTAAAACCATGAGCCAAAAGTATTTTGGTCACAACAATGAAAAGCTGACTAACAAAACTTCCTAACTTGGTTAATAACACTGCCCTATACCCTGTCATTCCAATAGGAAAGCTGATAATCATCCTTGCCCTTTCTCTTTCCCCAAAACCTCACTGAAGAACACGTTGTATGTATTCTCAGAGTCTTTCCTTTATACGTCTTCTACTCATCTCTGTAGGCTTTCCTCATTTCTTGCCTGGATCATTGCAATAGCCTTCTTCTTTTAGTCTTGGAGATCTCCAATCCAGTCCCCATGAGCTATAAGAATGAGCTTTCCAAGATTCAAATCTGATCATATCCCTCTTACTTTAAACTCTTCCATGATTCTCCATTCCCAAGGATAAACTTCAAACTCTTTACATGGCTTTTGAGGTCTTTCATACCTGGACCTTGCACACAGCTCTGGTCTTACCAACATAAGCTGTGGTTTCTTACATGACTTTATACCTCCATACTCTGCACTTGGATTTGTTTCTGTTTGAGAAGCTATTTTATTTTTCTTTTATTGTTATCTAGAAACTCCAGCCTTTCTTAAAATTTAGTGCAAGAACTGAGCATTTTTCAGGTGTGAGTAGGTCTGCATGTATGAGAGTGGCATCATTCATTCACATACACCCAGGACACAAACTACTCAACTAATTTAAGACTGGGGAGGGAAACATATATATTATAAGATGTTTTGGGGTCTTTGGTTATGTGTATATCATCCCTATCGAGTTATCAGGAACATCAACACAACTATCAACACATGGAACAGGAATTCTTGTCCCACATCAGTAAAAACTGATGATTGACTAGCTGTCTGACACTAGATATAGCAGGTAAAAAGGCTTTTACAGCCCAATGATTCAAGAGTGGAGTGGATTCATGATGCTATGCATAAAGTTGTGAAATAGGGCCCCCTTCTCCCCCCAAAAAGAGTATAAGAAGTAGAAAGTTTCTGGTCTGTTGTTGAGTTCATCATTCAATGTCTCGAAATATTGGTAGAGTGAGGTGACACATAGCCATTGGGTGGCAAATAGCTATGATGCAATGAATGGGACTTGGGTCTTCTTGGCTATTCTGCATCTCTTATTTAGGCAAAGTGAAGCCACAGGCCAAAGGGCAAGTTTGGTATCATAAAGCTTCCTCTTGGCAATCTTTCTTTCTCTTAGTGAAGACGGAAGAAAAGATAGAGACAGAAGAAAACAGACACATGTCCAATTCTGAGGACAAAGAAACTCCTGAGGGGGGAAAAAACCTGTTTAGTGACTTTGAGATTGCCTGCAGAACCCCACTAGGGCCCCTGAAGTATACTCGGTGTTTCTTTCTTGTTGGCAAAGTAAAAGCAGTTGGGATAGAGATGAAAGTCAGTGTTCATAAATAGAATAGAAAGCTTGACTCTAAATGTGCTATGCAATTTGCTAATAAAACCACTTATTTATTTTAGCAAAGCCATAGATTTAGGCAGACTTTAGTTTTATAGGTTTAACATAATTTCAGTATTATTTATTTTAATCTAGCTCTTAAAGTTTTTGACCTTCAGAATCTTGAGAGGAAATAAAGCAGGAAATATATTGGGCATATAAAAAGTGGAGATGAAATTTTCAGGGGAAATTTAATAGTAAAGAGTAAGTTGGAAGCAGATTTCAACTTTGTCCTCAGAATAATTTTAGTCCAAGAGAGTTTTTGTGAGTAACAGCCCTATTTGCTTTGCTATGTAAAATGTCAACCTCTAGGCAGGCACTCAAAGTCCCTAATCCCATTGAGTTTCCTCCCTTGAAGCGAGAAAAAGCCAGGGTGCTTGGTAGGGCTGCTCTGGAGAATAATTTTAAATTAGTGTGACTTTGAAGTGGAGCTCCTGTTGATCCCATTAAATCTCTACTAGAGGAGAATAACTGCCACCTAATTGCTGAGGCTTAGAGTATTCCGAAGCTCAGGCGCCATTCCTGGAATGACTTCAGAAAATCTGCTCTTAGCATCGGGGCTCCTTGGCAGCAGCGTCCTTGGATTGCTTGTGTCATGGCCTCAGACCTGCCCTGTTGTACAGGTTCCTTCCAATCCACCCAAATGGGGACTCTTGTGTGGCTAGGGAGTTTCTGGAGTCAATGCTCAACCTAGCTTCTCTTTCAGGAATCCACGGATAGGTCTAGATAAGGCAACTATTTCCTCATCTCTGAGCTAAAGCAACACAGGAATTTCCAATATCTTGGTAAACATGAAATCAGATACTTTGATTTTATGGTTTTTAATCTCTATCAGACATCCAGTATGGTTCATGTTCAGTTTGAAAGGCAAAAATTAGCACCCAAGGGGGCCTCCCTGGGGTCCTTGCAGGCTGACAGTATCCAGTTTGTGCTCGCCATGCAGACTTGCTATAGACTGATGTGAATGCCACGAGGCGATTGGTTTGTTTTCAGTGGTCAATATTCTTGGTGGAGTTTGAATACCTGAAAGCTGGCAGGTACATTCACTTCCCAAAGAATGCTTGGTAAGAGAGATGGGATCATGCAGGGTTTGTTTCGTCTGGCCAAAGGGTGTCTGTCTCATATGGGGCACCTTGTTAGTCCTTGGACTTACATATGTCAGATCTTTCCCTCCTTGCCAGGATGAATAAACCTTGACAGGTTCTTACTCTTTAATTAAAGTTTTAGTTCACATATGATTTCTTCTGCTATGTTGTTGCCACTAATAACACCAAACATTAGCCTATATTTCGTCCAGACCGAATGACTTTTTCCAGCCCCCTCTTTTTCAGTTTTTGATGTGGAGATACAGGCCTCTTTCAGATTTCAGATGTCACTCGCCATGTGTTGCTTTTAAACAGTTTATCCTCCGCAAGTCCAGATTCCTAACTATTTTCCCAATTACAAGCCAGACCAGGTGTTCACAATTTTTAATTAAAGTGAATTACAGATTCACTTTATTTTGCTTTGAAATTCAACATTTTGTTTTAAGAATTTCATAACACAGTTGGCAATAATGAGATACTAAGACCATTTAGAAGATGTCTGTCTTAGGATAATTACAAATGGATTGAAAAACTTTTCACCTGAGAATCTCAAAAGGGATACTGAAACCTGTTAAAGATATAATGGAAGTGAGTAATGCTTTTTATAATAGCAAAATAAGCAAGCAGGGAGTGTCAAAAAACACAAAGTGGACCTGATCAAATGCTAAGTTCTCAAGTAGAAAGAGCAAACATCAGAAAGATGTTAATCCTCTCTAAGGTAACTTGAAAATATAATTCCAATAAAGATATCATAAGGTTCCATAAAGAAGAACAAAGAAGCAGTAATATCCAGGAAAGTCCTGGGAAAGAAGGGCAAACGAGGGTGGAGAATCTGATTCAGGCAGCTTTGAAGTTTAGTGGGGGAAAAGATAGAATTTTATTTTTGTTAATTTGAAATATTTCAGACTTACAAAAAACTTGCATAAATAGTATAAAAACTCCTTCCATATAACTTTCACAAGATATGCCAATTAAAAAAAATATGTCACATTCACATTTTGATTCTTTCACTCTTCCGTTGTATGTGTGCACACACAACTTATGCATATACTATTTTCTGAACATTTTAGAATTGTATGCATCATACACCTTTACCTGGTAATATTTCAGTGTATATGTCCTAAGAACAAGAATATGCTCATATTCACTCACAGTATAGTTATCAAGCTTTGGATATTTAATATTGACACAGCTCTTTAATGCACAATCTATATTCCAGTTCTGTCAGATCTTCCCCAAAATGTCCTGCACAGCAACCTTTCCCTTAGTACAATGCAAGAGCCTAGAATCATACATTGTTTGTAGCTGTTGTATCTCTTTAGTTGCCTTCTATGTCTTTTATGCCATTACTATATTACTGTATTTTGAAGAATACAGGCCAAGTGGGATATTAAGAAAATGGAATATTATTCAGCACAAAGAAATGAGCAATGAAAAGATATGGAGGAATCTCAAGTATATGTTACTAAATAAAGAAAACCAATCTACAACGCATACACGTTGTATGATTACAACAATATGACATTCTGAGAAAGGCAAAACCAAGAGGATGCTAAGAAGATCAGTGGCTGCAAAGGATTGTGTGTGTGTGTGTGTGTATGTGTGTGTGTGTGTGTGTGCGTGTGTGTGTGTGTGTGTATGGACCGAGTGTGTGTGTGGGGGGGTGGATAGGTAGAGCACAGAGGATTTTTAGGGGAAGTGAAACTCGAATACAGAGGTACAAGACCTTCATGGCAGATTCTTGTCATTATACCATCGCCCAAACCTAGCATGTGTAAAATGCCAAGAGTGAAGCCTAATTTAAAGTACAGACTCTGGGTGATAATGATGCATTACCACAGGTTTATCATTGTAACAAATGGGTTACTCTAGTGGAACAGTGTTGGAATGGGATGTATGGGAAATCTCTGTTCCTTCTTGATTTTTCTGTGAACCTAAAATTGCTCTTAAATAATAAAGTCTATTAAAAAGTAATACAGGCCAGTAATTTAAAGAATGACTCTCAATGTTTGGTTCTGTTATGTTTCATTATGATTAGATTCAGATTTTACTTTATTTTTTTTAGCTGAAATATGAAACAGATTTTAAATGAGTACTTTTAGGATAACAGGATAGCCATATGAAAATGATACTATACACCAGAATAAATTTTAAATCTATTAGAGATTTAATATAAAAATGAAACTATACAACTACCAGATGAAAACATGGATGAGCTTCTCCATAACTTGGGAGTGAAAAAATATTTCTATGTTTCAAAAACACTTAAGCAGTATGAGTTGATAAATAAGTAAAAATAGCTTTTATCCCCCCCCCCCAAATAAAGTAAAATGTCAAGCAAGCAAAATATTTTCAACTCCTATTACAGATAAAGGATCAATATTTCAATATTCTATTATTTAAAAGGCTGCCTTCTTCTTCTTCTTCTTCTTCTTCTTCTTCTTCTTCTTCTTCTTCTTCTCCTCCTCCTCCTCCTCCTCCTCC